>JALPQI010012382.1:0-33734 GCA_025490895.1 Thaumatotibia leucotreta
AATCCTTTCCAAATGTGTTTACATAATTATCAAACGGGACTGGAAGTTAGACTTATTTTACTCTGGTTTATCTCATAAACCATAAGGTTGTCTGGAAGAGATCGCTTTTTAGCGATAAGACCGCCTGTTGTTGCGTACTTCTTGTAAGCTTTCTTTTTCGTTTATTTATTGTTAATTTTAGCACAATAAAGAATATTTTATACTTTATTTCTCATATCTCTTAGGTTAGGCTTTTTATAACAATATTTATAAAATTAAAATAAAATACAACATACAAAAACAATACAAAACACATAAATACTTTATAAAAAACCTAACCTAGGGTGCCGCCGGCAACGGGGCGGGCCCAAGCTGCCGGTGGTTAGGGCTGCAGGGAGAGGAACCGCCGGACTATGCGCGCCGTGTCCAGGATTACCGCCTTCTGCATCTGACCCTTGACCCAACCACCTAGCGAGAGTCTCTTGAGGTGTTGATCGAGACTCTTCGCTATGAGACCGTTCGCAGAAACAACTATCGGTACAATGATCGCCGAATCAACCTCCCACATGTCGGTTACCTCGTGAGCCAAGTCAAGGTACTTACTGGCTTTGTCCTTCTCGGCCTTCACGAGGTTCTCGTCATGGGGGATGGTGATGTCGATGAGCATTGCCCGGCGTTGGGATCGATCTATCAGCACGATATCAGGCTTATTGGCTACAATAGTCCTGTCCGTGATGATAGATCGATCCCAATAGAGCGTGGCACGACCATTTTCGAGAACTGCCGCAGGTGTGTACTTATAGTACGGCACTTCGAAGCCCACAAGGCCGTATTGAAGAGCAAGCTGCTGGTGTATAATCCTGGCTACGAGGTTGTGTCTGTGCAAGTACTCGGTGTTAACAATCTGAGAACAACCGGAAATAATATGCCTGAGTGACTCACCGGGACGGCGGCATGCCCGACAAATGTCGACCGTACCGTCCTTCAGGATATATTTCCGGTAGTTATTCGTCATGATAACCTCGTCAGCAATTGCACAGGCAAAACCCTCGGTTTCTCCGAAGAGGTCCCCGAATCGTAGCCAGTTCACCGACGCGAGCAGATCTACATCAGGTCCCGTGAGGGCCTTGTAGAACCGCCCGTGTAGCTCCTTGCTCTTCCATACCGCCTTGCGGTCCTCGGTGCTTAGTACCACAGGTTTGCGCCAGTTCTCTTTTGCCAAGGAGAGCGGCGTGAAGTTCCGATCTACTGCCACCACATCTCGATGCATCCCGCACTCATTGCTAAGAAAATAGTTTCTAAGATTGTACACCTCGCGGTTGTGGAGGTTTTTGGCATTTAAGAAGCCGCGGCCCCCACATTTCCGCGGGATGTACAATCTCATAACTGATGAGCGCGGGTGTAGCATTCGATGTGTGGTGAGCAGTGTACGGACCCTTCGATCCAGGGCGTCCAGCTCGGTCTGAGTCCACCTTAGTACGCCAAAGGAGTATATGAGTATGGGCATTACCCAGGCGTTGAAGGCGCGCACTTTGTTGCCTCCTGACAAAAGACTGTTAAGTACTTTTGTGAGCCGGCTGAAAAAGCGCTCCTTCACCGCCTGTCTAATTCCCATATCTTCAATACCCAAAGACTGTGACATACCAAGGTATTTATAGGTTTCTGCTTCCGAGATAGATCTGAACGACATTGTCTCAGAAAGCTGTAAATTTGTCGAATTTACTACTTTCCCCCGCTGCACATGCATAACCGCATATTTATCGACACCAAACTCCATTTTGATGGCACTACTGAAAACTTCTGTGGTTCGCAGTAGCTCCAACAAGTCTTGGCTATTTGGCGCAAATAATTTGAGATCATCCATGTACAGAAGGTGAGAAATGAGTTCACCCTCTCTCCGAAGCCGGCAACCTAGTCCTGAATCCTTCAGCAGGGTGCTGAGGGGATTCAGTGCTAGGCAGAACCATAAGGGACTCAGACTGTCACCCTGGAATATTCCTCGCTCGATCCTTATAAAGTCCTGCGGACCAGAGGGGCCATCTCCACCTCCTGGTTGACGAAGGACTGTGGTCCACTGCCTCATACACGCGCCGAGAAAGGATCTTAAAGTTGCATTAACTTTATACAACTCCAAGACCCTCTTCAACCATGAATGAGGCACCGAATCATAGGCCTTCTTGTAGTCAATCCAAGCAGCGGAGAGGGCCCCTTTGTTACGCCGGACTTGCTGGCAAATGGTCATGTCAATGAGGAGGAGCTCTTTAGTACCACGGGACCCAACCCTACATCCATTTTGAGCAGGAGCCAAAACATTGTTCGCAACAATGTGCGTGTTAATTTTTACTCTCAAAATGGATGTAAGGAGCTTGTACAGTGTGGGCAAGCACGTGATGGGTCGGTAGTTCTTCGCTTCCGTGGTACTACCGGACTTGTAGAGCAGGAAGGTTACTCCAGTTGTTAAGGAAGGTGGCAGGGAACCGAGCTCGAGGGCTTGTTGGAATTGCGTTGCCAATCGTGAGTGCGAGCACCGAAACCATTTTAGCCAGAAGTTGTGCAATCCATCCGGCCCAGGACTTTTCCAGTTCTGAGTCGTGCGGACAGCACAACTTACGTCATCGGGGCTGATGGTAACTGCCCCCATAGGTTCGATGGTCTCGCATTCACGTTCGACAACGGTCATCCATTCACCCTCGGTATGTCCGACGGGCGCTGACCAGATACTACGCCAGAAATCACTCATAGCAGTAGCATCCGGCAACCGCGCGTCGGACACACGGTAGTCGGTTTCCTCCCACTTTCGGTAAACCTTCCTTTGGTCACTCTGGAAAAGGCGATTCTGCTGGAATCGGTTCACACGCTCTCTGTAGCGGCGAATACGGTTTGCCCATGCATAAACCTTCTGCTTCAGAAAGTCGATGCGCTCTGTGAGGTTGGCCATGTAGTCGCGGGGTGCAATACCCGTTCCCGCGAACGCCTGGTTCACAAAGCGCATTACTCGGGGGCGGTTGTTACCCCCCCTGAAGCAGATCAGCTTTGCAATGAGAGTCCTAAACGAGTCGATACGACGCTCGATTAGGACTTATTATTATTATTATTAAGTTATGAACACTTCCGCACCGTTCGGTATGGAAACAGTTTTTTTTTTTCGCGATACTCATATTTGTTCCATGGGAAACCTTGTTGAGAATGACCATCTTAACACGTTTCTCACAGTTTGGATCACGACTCCGATGTCACCCAGTATATCTGTAGAAATTTTAAAATATAGGTAACGTTGCTAATTATAAGCATGGAAAAAACTGATGGCGAAATACATAGACAGTACAGGGGGGCTACCACGAAGTACTAATGCGATTTAGTTTAGGTTCAGGGAAAGGGACAGTGATATCCGACTCGCATAGCCTTGTCCCTTTCTCTCGACCTAAACTGAACCGCATTAGTACGTCACGGTAACCCCCCTAGGTTATAATATAAATCTTTTCTTTCATATCCTGACGTTTCGGGCACAACGTTACACCCGTGGTCGCAGGCAGACTCATCACAGTCACGGGTGTAACGTCATGCCCGAAACGTCAAGATAATATTAGGTAATCGTAAGATTACGCGATTAAAGCCAGTTTGTCGTTAAAATATGGGTGATCAGTATCACCCATATTTTAACGACAAATCCAATAATCCTGAAAGTTTAAATCAATATGATACATATCTTCTCTTTTTCTCATCATTGTCAAATCTGAAATATAATCTTGTGCAAGCACCAATCTTTTGCTGGTGGTCGGACCTCGTGCAGGGTCCGCCCGTATAGCTACCACCGTCTTCCGTTAACCTTTAGCGGCAGGTTAATAGTAGTATTTGCACTGCTGTGTTTCGGTTTGGGGGTAAGATAGCCGGCGTAATTACTGGCATAGATAGAGGCAATCCATCTAAGTCCTCAGGGTAGGCAGCGCATAGGCAATTTTTGGTCACTTTGTCCAAGGGCCTCAGTTCCTGCTTTCCATCAGGTGGGCTGAGAGCTCAGTTGTACCATTGTCACATAAAATAACAAAAACCTTTCGGGTCAAACTCAAAATCATGTTATGAGTCTTTCCAGTTGACATTTTAAAAGTTAAAGGCTATGAGAGTTAATTTTCTTATTAAATCCTTATTGTCATTTAAAGGCACACCTTCCGTATTGAATTGTATGATAAAAACCACGACTACACTACCAGTTGCTTACTATAGGCCACAGGAAAGAGGAGCTCTACAATTCAGCTGAACACGCACTGTTTCTTTTCTGTGGTCAACAGTTAACAGCCTGTGGATAGGTAGCAAAATAATTTTTTATCATACAATGCAATGAAAAAGGAGTACGTCTTAATGAAGATAAAGCTTTCATAAGAAAATCAAGGTTTACGTTTGACCCTTTCCCTATTTTAGTCTCTGTGACCTACTGAAAGTAATGAACACTTAGTAAGCAAAGTTAGATTACACTAATACCTATTTACTTCCTAATTGTTGAAGTTACGTGAACTAAATGTAATTAAGCTCCAAGTCTAAAGAATTCTTGGGCCTATAAAGTCCACTCCGAGTTGAAAGTTCATTTTAAACTCGACGCCTTATTTAACTTTGGAGTGGAATTGGATACGTATAGTTGTTTGAGTAGTCTTAATTGCATTTGGAGATAGACAGCATTCAAGGATAAATAGACGAGAATTAAAAATTATCTTGATGTCTGGACAGTCATACAAAATCTTGATTCATCTCTTGACGTTCTTTAATAAATAATAATAAATTAAAATAAATATAAATATCTCGGGATATCACTCACTATAAATATCTTGGATCATCATTATTTCGGATTGAATATTACCAAAAACTCCCAATACGTTGTCTCTTATACGTCATAATTTGGTGTTACTTTGCTTTTACTTTGGAAACATTTTCCTTTTGGATTCAGGGAGTAAAAATAAATATAAGAGAGTTCTTCTTCTTTATGTAAGGGATTAAATGATATAAATTATTAACTAAATTATTTTCTGCCAGTGTCGTGCCACTTCTACTCCTCGGTGAGTATCTTTTGCCAGATCTTCCGAAGTGCACGTAATAGTAAAGAGTGAAGTTATAAATATTAGTAACCGATATAATGGCGGAACCAAATCCTGAATTCGATCGATTCATATTGCATTATTTAGTACTGAATTGACTGAATTTACCGCATTTCGAATTTCATGTTTTCGCACTTGTGTCGTAATGTACTATTTTAGATGATTTGATTTTCTAAACTTAAAGTGGCGTTAAGATAACATGGCTTCGTGCTCCCAAACTTAAGTCACCGTCCTTAATGAAAATTCATCAGTTCTGAACCCTCAAACAAAGGCTCGACCGCGGATGGCCCGCGTCCGGCCGAAAACATTCCAGTCGCTGATTTTGAACCAGTTTTAGATGTTCCCGATTATATGGTAAAGGAAAACAAGCCATAATAGATACCTTGATGTACTGACGATCCTATTTAGTGAAGGTGCTTTCTTATAGACTGATTTATGAGGCAGAAAATGCCACAAACCAAATTCGTTCATTTAAAGTCGTTCGACTGTGGGAGCTCGGCCAATGACGCATCACAGTGTTTCGAATTTTGAATTTGAAGAATATAATTGGTCAATTTAGCACATCTTCACTCCTCTCCGCGTCAGTGGAGCCGCACCCTGATTTGAAATTCGATCGTTACACAAAACATGATTCGTTGATTTTGTAGAGTGGGGGATAGATTAGCGAATGCTCGTTTAGTCTGAATGCTTCTTTAAAAAGCATGCTCAAATATTTTTGGGCACAGCGTCCTCACCAGTCACCAATTGCATCACTAACTTTACGTCACTATGACTTGTTGCCTTACTGTTGTAGTCGAGTGGAGACCACGTATTGGAAAACGCAGCATAGTTAGGACCACCCACAAGATGAAGAGACGACGTTATAAAATGTCTCTTGGAGATGCTGGATGCAGGCCTACTACCACGAACACAGAAGTTCGTAAAGGATGATTTGTCTCTTTCATTCCAACGAAGGCGTCATTAGAGTAACAGAGAAAAATCGGAGTTTGCGATAGGGCAGGTCGCTTCAATCCATATGGGGATCCAAACTGGAGGCCTATTTTCAGCAGTAGACGTCTTATGGTGCATTCCGACCAAATGAGCATTCGCTATTCTATCCCCCACACTACGAAATCAACGAATAACGTTTTGTGTAACGATCGAATTTCGTAGAGTAGGGGGTTAGAATAGCGAATGCTCGTTTGGTCTGAATGCTCCTTTATGGCGGAGATTCTTTTTAATGGCTTCAGCTAAGAACACTGGTCTAAATAGCGACGTACGTAAATAGCGATACAAATATATCGATATGACCGTATTGGATAATATATCTGTACGAAATTGAATTTTATTTTGAACTTTGCTTGTTATATCACATTACACTGGTCGCTGGATTCGCTCGCGTCCAACAGAATACCCGCCAGGTCCTAAGCAAACAGCTTATAATCAGACATTACGGTACGGCTAAGTGGAAGGGCACACGGACCACTGGGCACCGTTCGACCAGAATACGCGGGTATTTTAGTATTTGTTCTGATTTTAGGTTATTTGAGGCTATATTCATTGTGGCTAGAAGAATCATACATATTTATTTTACAATGCATATATTGAGAAACTGCTCTTTTTAAAGACAAACTGCACAGAAAGTGATATTTTTCCGCACGTGTGCAGGAATGAATTTTCGTAGTACTTTTCTGCACGGCCTGGATGGTACTGCCGAAATAGTCTGCTTTTCCTCGCATAACGCTTTGTAAAAGGTTGTATGATACACAATACACATGTTGAAATGCAAGGTTTTTTTCTGGAAGAGTGTCGGCTTTAAAATACTCGCTTCACTCTTGTTTTATTGTCATGAACTAATCAAGTCCTGAAAAAAGCCTACTTTCCAAACTTATATCATAAATAACTATTTTAGGGTAGGTAGTAAGTAGGTAGTTAAACCTACTCAAAGGGTAAAACGCCGCTGTCTGTCTATCTGTCACTATCACTTTCTTCTTGGCTACGTATTCTGACTTTCTGACCCAGAGTAGCAATAGAAATTCCGCGATAGAACTTGTTCGGATTGAGGGCCGAATTTTTCCTTCACCGAAAATCGCATATTATTTACCGCCAGGCAACCAACGATTCTCTTCTATACTATAATGTTCCATTGTCAGCATTGACTACCTACTGTGCACACACCTTATGTGTATTGTAATAAGAATCACCAATGATTAGTCAACGTTTGTATAAGCTTTGTATTACTGTACGGTTAAATAGAAACGCACTCGCACCACTGACTGTCCAACCCTGAGGGTCTATTGTGAAGTAATGTCGTGGTGTTACGTCTCTCTCGCTCTTAGAAATACGTCCGTAAGTATAACAGGGAGGCGAGATGTCGATTGTGGTGGTTCTAACCACTGTATTTAGTGATGGGGTATTTTTATAGGTTGTTTCTGTTTATCCCTTCCTGACCTTATTGCGTGTTTGTGGTACGTGTTCAAACGTGACCTCTAAGACTATGTCAATGTTTTACGAGTCTGCAGTGTTTTTTGAGAAAGCCTACTTAAATATATCGGTCGTAAGGTCTTCAGTCAGTTCACGCAAACATTTTGTAGCTCGACTCAAAAAAGACAATCTTTGTACAAAGGAAAATAATTAGAAATACATTCAGAGAATTCAACTTTGGTACACTGTCACCAACTATAACACTACATGTCATCTTAAATAAAATACTCGTAATATGTTTTTTTGGTGTGATTTGGCCTGTCAATGAATCTCTGAATATACTTTTTTCCTTTCCATTTTTTATATTGTGCAGTACCCAGTTCATATACCTGCATGTCCTGCATATTTGAAGAAACAAGTTAAGTGGAATAGTAAATCTATAGTTCAAGAAAATGCTGTTCAGGTGATTACAAAATTAACAAGTTTAAATTACAAATTATACACAGACAGATTGAGAGTTCCATAATCGATAAACAATCTTAATTTAGTACTACTAAAATACCAACAAGTAAAAATAACAGGTAAAAATACCAGCTTCTTAGTCGCGTTACTAGCCGTCCTAAACCAATAGCCGATTGGTTCGGCTCATTTGATTCCGCAAGCGGTCAATGTTGCTCCAACATGGCGGAAATACTCGTTTATTCATTAGTTATTCAATGGCTCGGCTTTACGGGTCAATTTGGCTTTTTATTAGGTTGCGAAGAATTTATAAGCATTGCAGATTTTTTTTATGGAATAGGAGGTAAGTGAGCAGATGTATCGCCTGATGGTAAGCGATCACCGTCGCCCATGGACACTCGTAACACCCGTGGTATTACAAGTGCGTTGCCGACCTTTAAGATGGGAATATACGCTTTTTTCTTGAAGATTTGAAGATTGTAACGGTCCGGAAACACCACAGGCGACAAATCATTCCATCATTCTAGGTCGCACGGTTGAGGATTGCCTAAATAGTGAGGTGAGATTTGCGTCAGTGTGTGTGGTATACAGTCCATTCATCCTTAGTTGTCTTATCAAGTAAACAACTTTCTAACCTAAAAGTACACGTTTTCTGTTGTAAACTGCTGTTTCCTTGATTAAAAATTAGGCAATTTACTAATCACTACGAACCGACTGCACAAATGCGGACTCAGGTATTTTGGTATAGGCAAATATGGTAGTTTACAACAGAAAACGTGTACTTTTAGGTTAGAAAGTTGTTTACTAGATAAGACAACTAAGGGTGAATGGACTTTACTAACCCCCTTATTCATAAACGTTTGTTAACTTAACAAGCCGCTAATAATTGTTTGTCCCTTTTGCTCTTATGGACACATTGTTAAGGCCGAAAGGGACAAACAATTATTAGCGGCTTGTTAAGTTAACAAACGTTTATGAATAAGGGGGTTAGAGTATAAATATAATTAAACGATTAAACTCACGTGTATTAAGTCACTATGCGCGACATGTTTCGGAGAACCTAGGTCTCCATTATCAAGTGCTGAGCTTGAGTGCGAGGCATGAACATGGGGTCAGTGTATGATAATGGAGACTTAGGCTCACCAAAACATGTTGTGAGTAGTAACTAAATACACTTGAGTTTAACCGTTTCATTATATTTGCAGTTATTATATCTCACAAAATTTTCAATTCAATAGTATTACTGGTTTTCATGATTACCATACCTGGGATAACTCGGGGCATTTATACGAAAGTGATGTAGCAAAATATTTTATCGACTAAAAATATATCGATGTTACTGTGAATGACAACATCAAAATGTTATTCGGCATAAGTAAATATTAGGTACTTATTTATTTATTTATTTATTTATTTAATCTTTATTGCACAAAAGAAAATCTTATCGTACAAAAGGCGGACTTAATGCCACAGAGCATTCTCTACCAGTCAACCTTAAGGCAAAACAGAAAAGAATGTAGGCGGTGCAACTTGCAAACTTAATAAAAAGACATACTAAGATAGGATACATACATACATACATAAATATACCTACACTTACATAAATATATGCATAAATATATAATAATAGGAATATATACATATACTACAATATATATCTTACCATAAATTGTACAGTTGTAAGAAGATACTCAATTTTTCTTTGAACTGCCAGTGAAGAAACCCTTTACAGATCGTTTAAAGGCGTAGTTATTTGGAGCTTTTCTAATATTAGGGGGAAGGCCGTTCCACAGACGAGCAACCTGAATACAAAATGAATTTGAGATGAAGCCAGTTCGATGAAGAGGAATAGAGAGGGTCAGATTGCCCGAAGAGCGAAGTTGTCGGTCACGTGAGCCACCAAAGAAGTGAAAGAAGGATTTAAGGTATTCAGGAGCTTGCGGATCATTTAATATGGAAAAAAGAGAACAAAGCATGCGGATATTTCTCCTTTGACGGATAGGGGACCAGCCGAGCTGCGTACGGAAAGCTGATACGTGATCGTACTTTCGGAGGTTGAAAATAAAACGGATGCAGTTGTTCAATAGACGGTCCAGTTTGTCTAAAAGTTCCTCGTTCAAATCCGGATAACACACATCACCATAATCGATAATGGGCAATATCAACGCATTTACTAATAAAATTTTGGTTTTGACAGGCAAAAAGTGCTTCAACTTGTTTAAGGAGTGAAGCGATCCCGTAACCTTTCGGCTGATTTCGGCAACTTGAGGTCTCCAACTGAAAGTGCTGTCCAGATATACACCCAGGTCCTTGACACTATTGCTAAAGGGAATTGGTACACCATTGAAATTTACAGGCGAGATCGAATGAAAGTCCAGCTTACTAACCTGTCGAGAACTTCCAATGACTATTGCCTGACACTTCGACGGATTCACGAACAGCCCGAAGCTTTCTGACCACTTTTGAATATGCAAGAGGTCCGAATTCAACTTATCAATAGTGGCTGGAATGTCCGAAGTTTTGCAGTGATCGTAAAGCTGCAAGTCGTCAGCATAGAGGTGGAAAGCACAGCGAAGATCAGGGGTGACGAAATTAATAAATGTGGAAAAAAGAAGAGGGGACAGAATTCCACCTTGAGGAACGCCAGTTGCAAGGTCACACCAATCTGACAGGGACCGGTCAACACGGACCGCTTGCTGGCGACCCCCGAGGTAGGCAGAAAACCAATTAAGAGCTGAAGGCGAGAAACTAAGATGTTTAAGTAGCGCCAGAAGAATATCATGGTCTACAGTATTGAAGGCGTTAGAAAAATCGATCAAAATGAGAACTGTGACCATTTGATCCTCCATACCGCGTCTAACATCTTCAGTCACTTTCAGAAGCGCTGTGCACGTGCTGTGGCTTGATCGAAAACCTGACTGAAAGGGGCTCAGCAAATGATGAGAGTGAATATAATGAGAAAGTTGCTTGTGCGCCACCGCTTCAGCGATTTTCGACAAAAAGGGCAGAATAGAGATAGGACGAAAATTGCTAACCGAATTGGGATTATTAATTTTGGGAAGAGGGATGACAAAAGCTTTCCGCCATAAAGAAGGAAATACGCCATTAACCAATGAGTAATTAATAATGTGAGTGATTACGTGAAGTACACAGTCCAGAACTGAGACTATCATGCAACGACTCACATCATCGCAACCCACAGCGTTAGATTTGATGGCTTGAATAATTTTCCTGACTTCAGCTTGAGATGTTGGACAGAAAGAAAAACAATCTGTCAAGGAAGAGGGTAGGGATGAAATAAATGAAATAGTTGCAACTTTGATTTTGTCGTCAACAGAAGTTGCCGAAGAAAAGTGTAAATTAAGGTCATTCAAAGAAAAAGACGAGCCACTAACTCCAACGGATTGCTTACCAAAACCCAGAGAATTTAGGAACTTCCAAACGTCGGCCATAGAAGAAGACGAGACATTAGTGTGAATGAACCGACGTTTCGCAGCGCGCACCATTTGATTGCACCGGTTTCGAGCCACCTTGAAAAGCTTCCAGTTATCATCCGTGCGGTCACGCTTGAACAATCTGAAGGCTCGATCCCTCCTCCGCATGGACATACGAACGATGTCGGTGATCCAGGGTGCTGGAGGACGCCTCACGCGAACAGCACGTATTGGAGCGTGCCTATCAAAGAGCCCAAGAACCGCAGAATTAAATATAGACACCTTAGCATCAATCAGAGTGGCAGTCAATACCGGAGACCAATCAATAGCACCCGCATCCCTGATAAGAGAGTCAGTATTTATTTTGGTGAAGCTTCGCAAGTATACGACGACAGGTTTGCATTTCGGTGGCTTAATTTTATAGCATGCATATATAAGGTCGTGATGAGAGAAACCCGGGGCGGCAAACTGTCCATGCTTTACAATAAGAGGCGGGGTTGAAGCGAGTACAACGTCTAACCACGTATCAGTAGTAGCGGTGTGGTGTGTTGGAGCCAGGGGAAGCAAAGACAAGTTTACGGACTGCAGCAGCTCTTTCAATCTACGACTGCGACTCGAATCTTGGCAAAGGTTAGTGTTAAGGTCGCCCATTACTAGGTGATGCGTGTAATCCGTGCTCAACGACTCCAAAACTTTTTCTAAGTCTGAAAAATAGTCTATAGTGGGTGGACAGTAAACCACTCCAAGAACGGCCTTGACGCCCTTTATATTGATCTCAAGAATGATCCACTCCGCAGACCCTGAGTAGTTGGATTGTGAGGAATTAAGGACTTTATATGGAATGGAGCTCCTAACATAAATGGCCACGCCACCGCCACCCTTCCCAGTACGATCATTCCTAATTAAAACGTAACCCGGCAAAGAATACGACGTTGAGTCAAGTGATGGCTTCAGCCAAGTTTCGGATACCAGGACTGCGTGGATCAGGTCAGTATGAAATGTGTCAATAAGCTCTGTGTAGTGGGACGGTATGCTTTGAGCATTAATGTGGCACACATTAAAATTATTTGGGTCAAGTTCACGAGTTAAAAGTGTATTCAAGGTTGGAGAATTGTCAGACGAATTAAGAGAGAGAAAGATAGGTTATCATCACTGGCAGAGTAAAATGTATCATTATCAGACATAGGCAAGAATAAATAAATATATTATATATATTAGACTAAACTATACTTAAAGACAAAATATAAACCCACAACACAGCAAACATACAATCCTCTGTTCATCCTGCCGGTTTACTAGTTAAGAGAATTTACAAACAGGGTAATCAACAAAAAAAAAATATTACAGAAAATAAAGGGAACATTAATTACTACACATTACATGATATGTTGCAAGTGGTTAAAATAAAGGCTCGAACAACACTATTGAGCTGTCATCTGACTTTGACAGATCATCTGTCAAAATTGACACTTTTCATTTCAAGATGAATGCCTCCTTTCTAGTCCATTTTTAATTTATTACAAGTTATAATAAAGTTACGAAAAGAAATAGAGGGTAAGAGCATAACAAGAGGTAATGTGAATCATAAAAAAAAAGCAACAAGACAAAGCTATTCAAGATGTGAAGCAAAACTACCAATACGCGCGTAGCCAAAGCAAATAAAAAGGAAAATAATTAATCGTGGTTACCGCAACCTAAGCACATCAGAACAAAGCACATACAGTCAGTAATGTGACACTGGTTTTACCGCACGTCGAGCCCGCCCTGCCGCGCCACTGGGGTCCGCCGCAGCACCCTCATCTGCTGCGTGCTCGGGTGTCGAAGTCATTTGCGGCTGGCCCGCGACCAGGGAATCCTTAAGACGAGAGATGTCATCCTCGGACTCGATGCGATCCCGCTTGCCATTACGCAACTTAACATGTATATTGCCGTCTAAAGACCAGCAGCTCCTCATGCCAAATACCTTGCGTGCTTCCTTGAATAATGCCTGCCGTTGTGGTGTGAGGAACTCGGCTAGAGAAAATGAGGTCCCCTTGAAGGCAGTCTTCTTTTTCCAGACTGATGCTTTCATATTCATATCTGCGAATCGCACCAGAATGGGTCGACTATGTCCCTCAGATGGCTTTCCAAGCCTATGACAGCCTCTAATTGAAGCTAAAGAGAAATCAGGGATATTGAGACGCTCCATTACAATGCAGACAACTTTTGCACCTGCATTTTCATTGTGTTCTTCTGGGACACCATTAAATAAGAGGAACTTTCTTCGGTGCCGCATCTCCATTATATCCTGCGACTTGCTCAATGCAGCAATTTGGTCTCCCATGAGTTTGAGCAAGGCCAAGATGTGCTCTTTGAAGACTGCAAGCTCCTCGCTGACACTAGCCACGGTGGCCTTAGCGGCTGGTGAACTGCTCAGCTTCTGCTCGAACTGTGCTAGCATCTTGCGCACACTGCTCTCCAGGCTCTTCTGCGACTCGGCAATTTGCAGGAAGTTGGACATAGTGCTTTTTGTGTCAAACTTGTAGGTTATGTGAAATGTCAAAACACCAGCAGGACTGAACAGTTGCAATTTACTGTGATTTAGACCATCTACAGTGCTACTAACAATTATTCAAAGTATTTGAAGGATAACTGGAAATTTTAACTATTGGAATTTTGAAAATGTAAGTAATTTATAATTTATTAAAAATATTTCACAAGACAACTGTGTTGATGTTTTTAAATCTACCGCCCAAAAAAAAAAAAAAAAACTTACTCTTCAATTAAAATAAAAAATAAATTTAAACGGGTAGTTACGCGTTTATTTTAGAATAGTTTTCAAAATATACAATTAATATTAAAATATCAAAATTGAAATTGTCATTTCGATTAAAATGACATCTGCATACTTTTTTATCTGAAGAGGCTCGATATCAGATATGACATCGAACCTCTGTACTGTAATCGAGAATGTTCAATAAGCAATTAAGCACATCTTTTATTATAATTATATCGACATCTTTTTAATCGATATCAAATCCCTATAACTTGCCCCCAGTTATCCCAGGTATGATGATTACAATATTATTTTAATAATCTACAAAATTAAATGCATAGAACGTATAAAACTGTAGTATGTAATAATAATCATTGAAAAATTAAGTAATCAAAAACGTAATTCACGTGTAATAATACGTCAACTTTATGAAATAAATCAATACTTTGCAAGAAACACTTATATATGCTAGCGATGACTGTAAAAGCAACATCATGATAGCAATACTGTAGGCTAGTTCGATACGCGTCGGGTCACGTGACGTCTCTCATATTACAGTCCCGAGAGGCGAAACGGATCCCCATAGTATAGCGCGTTACAGTAGTTTGCGATTTGACGTAGACATAGTACGGGGTTCGAAGTTTTGCTAAATAAATGTGATCGCAATTTTGTAGATAAGATATACTTACACATTTTCAATGCAGTGTACTTTTCAGATTTTTGTCTTCCTTATTCACTAAAATCTCCGTTTTTTTTATAAAAGTATAAAAATCAAAAGTGATTTTTAATATCAGTGCAAAGGAATAACTTATAAATTTAATATTGGTTATTTTCGTGAACAACGTGATTCGCGAACAAATTATTATGCACTTAATAGTTAGACTTAATCTCTATTTAGATAAATAGTGAAACATCACTATTGTTATAGTGGCGCTGAAAAATCAGACGTGCAAAATCAAATAATATTAATATTCATACACACACACTTTGGTTTTAAAATCGTTCTAAATATTATTAAAACATTTACATAATATACAGTAGTAAACATGACATATCGACCAATCATCGACTTACATTTCGTGGGTAACCCGGTTTGATAATATTTTAATTTATGGGCACCTCTTCCGCTAGGGACCGATCTGTGGGACTTAACGCAAGGTATTTTTAGATCTATAATTTTAATAATAGTTTTAAAGTCTTGTTATAATGTTAGCTTATCTTATTGGTGGGGCCCTTACGGATACACTTCGACCCATTGGGATCTCTTATGTAACTTGTTTAATATTAAACAAAGAGTTAAAAAATATATATTGTCAGCGTCCGTAGCCTAGTTGGTAGTTACCCTGCCTACGAAGCTGGAGGTTCCGGGTTCAAATCCCGGCGAGGGCATTATTTGTGTATTTATTTATCAGAAATATTTGTTCCTTGGTCGTGGCTGTGTATGTATTTAAGTATCTATATGTATCTATATATTATATTCGTCGCCTGGTACCCACATCACAAGCCTTAATTGAGCTTGCCGTGGGACTAGGTCGATTTGTGTAAGATTTCCCAAGATATTTATTTATTTATATTTATATATGTATATATTTAGTTTGTTTGAGTGTCACGTTAGTTTTTTATTTGCTATTTAGTTTAACGATTCAAAAGTGCTTGTTGCTGGGCCTACTTGAATAAAGAACCACGTTTTCAACCACTTCAAACTTCATAAATATGACGCAACTCTTATTTCTGTGTAACAAGAGTGTAACATATATCTCAGAGGATTCTTAATACATATTTATCTACTGCCTCCTCTGTATTGTGTTGAGGCAATGGTGCCTTTGAACTGAATTGAATTCTTCTTGTTAGCTCCGCTTTGATAATTCCTGCGTCGCGAAATGGACGACGTATTGACATTTTATCGAGTCTTTGACCGCGCAAATTGGGTTCGCTTTTGATTGTACAGTCTGCATCAGATAAATAGTAGCGTCCGGATCGCTCAAAAATATCTGAACACGCCGCTATCGTTATGGCAATAAAGGCGTGTTCAGATATTTTTGAATGCTCCTGACGCTATGATATATGTAGATGGAGACCGTAGGTGCCGCAGAGCTGTCAGGTTCGAACTTCGAACCTCCAGCTTTGTAGGCAGGGTCATTACCAACTAACTATCAAAAATAAATAAATTGTTCAAATTTTGTGAAACACATGACAATCGTACTTTTGAAATCATTGTAAATAAATAATCACCAAAAAAATAAAAAAACCCGACTTCAATCGATTTTAGCCGAGACCATCAGACCCCGACTTGGTGCCAACGGGACGATCTCAAATTGGCATGAGATTGATATTATACAGGCTGGAAAGGGACGACGTTTCTTCCGGCTACCGACCGAGTCTGCCAACTATTACGATGAACTTTCAGTAGAGTACCAACATAGAAATATCTTTAAAAAATATTAACCTCTCATACAAAGTGAGTGATTAGTTAGTGTTTAATAGTATGGAAAAGTCAATTTTCCATGCACGCTTTCTATGTAGGTCCCATACTCAAAGTTCATCGTAATGGTTGGTAGACTCGGTCGGTAGCGGGAAGGAAATTCGTCCCTTTCCACTCTGTATTCACCCATTTTGTCGTGCACATGCTTAATATAAATTTAAGAGTCGTACGTACGGTTTTCTCATTGATGCCATTGTCAGAACTGAACCAAATTAAAACGGGACCTATTAGTAAACATCAGCTTTTGAATAATTAAAAAATTGTAAATATTGTGTACCTGTACCCCTCGGCCACTCGGTCGGTTTAAGACCGAGTGGCCGAGGGGTACAGGCATCAGCCGCGAAAGCTGAGTACGTGGGTTCGATCCCCACCTCGGACATGGGTGATCTTGGTCGTTTTTCTTTGGTATATGACATCTAATATTTGTAATTTATATAGTATTAAGTAGTGTGACTACTGGAGAAAAATTAAAAAGTACAAATCAAAATATTTAGTTAATAAATAATTTGATTTGTGTTTTCACAATATGTTGTAAATATTTGTTTACAATGCTTATAATTTCTGTTAACCGTAGCTTTAGGTTGATTTGTGTGATTGTCTCGTGATGCTTATTTATTGTCAGCTTCAGATAATACAGTGTGTGGCCTTTAACACGGGTGAAAAATGAAATGGGTGACTCCTTAGACTATCCGCAATAATCTTGTAAAGGTCCCGATGTTTCAAAACTGTTAAATTCGGAGATATTGTTAGTCAAAGTTATGGACTCTAAGTAGGTACTGGATCTTGGCATCACGATATCGTGGCTTGTCAGTCGCAAAACATTTTGATAGTATACCTGGTACTGAGTCGTAATAGTTATTTTGTTTTTATTTTTATACTAATTTGTTACGTTTTAGAACATTTTTAATGTTTCAAAAATGATAAGTTATTGATAACTACGAAAATCCCAAAAAAAAGCTTTTTTTAAATTACAATATGTGGTAATGATTGTTCATTACTTTCATTAGCTTATTAATTTTTACTTCCGTTGTAGGCCACACACTGTAATAGCCAGAGAAATAAAAATATCCCTGTAAACTAACTCGCCGTATACTCTTCTTATTTAAAGACGTAATAATGTATGTCTTCCCTTAATCTGTTAATGAGTGTATTTCTTTGACGACCACTAACGACTCGCTTCGGCCGTTTCGCTATCTTTTCAATTATCTTCTCGTTTCATTAGGCGATAGTGGCGATTGGAGTTATAGGTTTGGGACTTCTGTTGGGGATAAATGTAGCTCTTAAGGCGGAATGGCTGGCGTTTATCGTTGTAGATAATGCGTATTCAAAATGTCTTTATTTAATCATAAAACAATTCATTTACAAATACAACATCACTTCACAATGCGTATTACTCCTTAACGTTTGATTATTTTCGCTTTTTACTTTTATAATACGCTATTCAAGAAAAAATACAGTAAAAGTAAGTATATACGGTTCACACGAGGATGTCAAAATAGTATAATGAACATAATTTTAATTACACACTATGACATCAAAATTATCTGTATTTGGCTTGGTTCAGAGATACTTTTTAGGGTTCCGTAGCCAAAATGGCAAAAACGGAACCCTTATAGATTCGTCATGTCCGTCTGTCCGTCTGTCACAGCCAATTTACTCGGAAACTATAAATGCTACAGTAACGAAATTTGGTAAGGGTATGTGTTGTATGAACCGCTACAGGATTATGATACTAAATTGTAAAAAAAACCATTGGGGTGGGGGCCCTCCATACATGTAACTGGAGGATAAAAAAATGTTTTTAGTTGTATATAAGCGTGTGGGGTATTAATAGAAAGGTCTTTGAAAATGATATGAAGGTTTATACATTTCATTTTTATTTAAGCAAATCATTTTCGAGATATCAGCTCTCAAAGTGTGAAAAATGTGTCCCCCCCCTTTATTTTTTAAACTACGCGATATAAAATTCTAAAAAAAATATATGTTATGCACATTAATAAACTCTATCAACGATTTTTGGTTTGATTAAATTACCTCCTATAGTTTTTGAAGTAGGTTGATTTAACTGTATTTTTCTAATAATAAATTGGTAATGGTACGGAACCCTTTGCGCGCGAGTCCGACTCGCACTTGGCCGGTTTTTTTCAATAAACGCAGAGCTAACTCATCATGAAACGCTTCTTATAATACCTATCGATATTAAAAAAATAGATTTAGGTACTAACTTCACTTTGTCAGTAAAATGATAAAATGTTGCTAAGTTTCTACTATTTTCGAGATTTTATAAAAGTAGGAGGTTCTCAATTCGACTGATTTTTTTGTATAACGACGAATCTCTGAATCGTGAACCGACTTTCAAGTTTTTTAATCGGTCAGGTATAACCCCAAGATGGTACCTTTGGCACCAACTCGGGGTCTAAAATAGTTCGAGGTCCCTTTTTTAATTTGGTGATTATTTGTATTTACATTCAAAGTGTCAGTAAGATTTAGAGGTGGTCACCATTCATTCACACCTAACACAATTACAGTAAAGAGCTTTGAATCCGGTAATTATTTATTCATAATTGTCATTAATCGTCTCAAAGTATCTTTATAATGCCAAGATAATTAATGGGCCCAGTAAAACAATTACTCTTTGAAATGAACCCCTTAAATGTCCATTTCAAATTGCCTCATAAAAACATCCTGAGGGACCTGTCATTTTAACTTACTTTTAAAACAAATTAAACACTGAATAAAGGCTGTAAAAATAAATTCGTCATTTCGATTGCAATCCAGTGTTCAGACTTAATCCTATCAGTGCGTTGCGTAGAATGGGACGGTAAAGGTTCGGCCACACCAGCGATTGGTCGGGCGAGCGATTTTACGAGTAGATAATAATAATAGGCATGATGACTGGCAAGTCAAATCAGCATCTTTTTTCGAACTATCAAAACGATCACCACTATGGAATTGCATATGAAAAACACAAAAATGACATCACGTTTGAGTACTGCCAAATGACCTACTACTCTTTTAAGTTCTTTTCAATTTATTAAATAGAAGTTCTGTACAAAAATGACTGCAATCTACATCTTAGTAATAATTTCTTCGTGTATTATGTCGTGCGTAATGTTAAATAATTTATTTTGACTACAGTCATCATCCCTATTTTATT
The DNA here is from genome assembly GCA_025490895.1 of Thaumatotibia leucotreta. NCBI lineage: Eukaryota > Metazoa > Arthropoda > Insecta > Lepidoptera > Tortricidae > Thaumatotibia > Thaumatotibia leucotreta. Next base: position 19,754 of record JALPQI010012382.1, read on the forward strand.
ATGTAGTGTACCCAAGAATAATGTGTGCTGATATGCTTGTTTTTATTTAGAATAGGTATGTGGTTGTTATTTGAAAACTTAAATCTAATATGTTATAATATGGCTTACCAATACTGAACATCGTAGTGCCCAGTAGATGACACACATCTGTCACTTATGTTATAGGTAATTGAATTAGTTGAAAGGTGTCATGTATTGGGTCATATGCACCATTTTACACTTTGTCATAGGGACAACAATATGAGGTTCCTAGCGACTTTCATATGAAATTGTCACTGTGACAAAGTCATAAATGGTATGTGAATCAATTTCCTTTACTGTTCAAAGACGTCTTGCCTGTATATTATTGGCTTGGTAGTGGATGCAATACATTCTCATCGAAATCTTTTATCCCGAATTTTAGAAGTTTGGTCCTAATTTTAAAGATTCAATATGAATTATAAATACGAGTATCGTGGTGTAATCCAAATCGACCTAGTCCTAAGGTAAGGTCAGTTAAGTGTTGTGGGTACTAAACACAGACCAACTCCGTTTTCTGTGGTACTAAGATATATAATAATAAATGTCCTCACCCACGGACCCGGAACCTCACAAATAGGTAAAAATTGGGGACTTAGCCTCCATAATGGTCTAAGCAAAAATAACACATTGGTGCTGTTTTTACTTTGCATTAAACTCTCAGTTAAGTAAACAGGGAGCCATGACGTACCAATGCGGTTCAGTTTAGGTCGAGAGAAAGGGACAAGGTTATGCGAGTCGTAAATCACTGTCTCTTTCCCTGAACCTAAACTGAATCGCATTAGTACTTACGTCATGGTAACCCACCAGAAGTTTAACGATAAATATCTGTGAATTTTTTTATTTATTGAATAAAAAAGTTTTATAAATTACAATAATTTTGGCAAGACCCATCATTGGCAAAACCTTGAAGAGGTTTGTGTGCCGATGGGGAGTTCGATGGAGTAAAGTACCTACTTTAAGTTAACCCATGAGCAAGTGTAGTCCTGCCTTTAAACAGTTAATTTTAAAATCATGATAAACAGCGTTAATCGCGCGAACGAAATAATTTCGCCATTACCGAGTATTTGCAATAATAACGCAATTATTTGTGTCCTCTGGTAAATAACAAATAATGGCACTCGCGGAATTAATCTTGATAATGTGTTTCAAGATTGCATGAATTTTGATACCTTTTTTCATGACCGTTTGCTGTGTGGTGACGGCAGTAAGAATACATTTGTCACCACCCCAACTCCTCCTGCGGGTGTCGTAAGAGTCGACTAAGGGATTGAAGCGTCACTGACAATTCTACAAGATTGATGATGGGCAGCAGCGTCGTCATAGTGGACACATTACTGCGATCGTCAATCCGCTTGCCCAGCGTGGCGATTACGGGCATATACCTCCTAATGCGTCTATACGCATAGTTAATAGGAGAGGTCTACGTCAAGCAGTGGATTAACATAGGCTGATGGTGGTGGTGGTGATTTTGATGGCCATCGCATGGGTCGGCGATGATGGTGAAACCCAGCTTTGAATGAACCTTCAGCTTCGTAGGCAAGGTCTCTACCAACTAGGCTACAAAAGCTGACAACAATGATTATTTATTGAACAAAGCTATTGGATTTGATGGCGTATTTGCGTCTCTCTGTCCATCAAAACGAAACAGCAACGAAACAGAAAACGAAAGTACCTAATAGGCGAAACTAAGCTATTGGATTGGGAAGCATATTTAAGCCCCTCAAATCAAAAGACGTAAAACGAAAGTACATAATAACCAAGATTTGTAAGATGCATTTTACGTCAAATATATGGGCCATTTTTTTCAATGTTGTCCTCCACTTTTTTGATTTCTAATATGATTTCCAGTCAGAATCGCGAGCTCTTTCGATCCTGATAGGACTTTTGTTTGTCTCAAGGTTTGTTTCCCATTCAGTTACCATTTTTTATACACATAGTGTGGCGGTAATGGTATGGAAAGTAAAAAAAAAAAATTGAGACAGTTTATTCTCCTATTAAGATCGAAAGACCTCACCATTCAGAGAATTAGTAGAAATCACATAAAAATATCTACGTTACAAAAAAGTGGGGGGAAAACTTTGAAAAAATGGCCCTTCTACACGACATACATGTAAAAGGAATGGCCCGAAAACCAAAACAACTAACAAGTTAGTCTTTTAGGTCCAAAAACCGTTCGTGCAATGTAAAAAGTGTAATTTCCCGTACAAATAGCTCGCCTTTGAGTATCAAATTACACGTACCAAGCGTTTAAAGGGTTGAGTTAAACGACCGTCGTTCCAGACGTAATGTCTACTGAATAAATAAATTACATTCAGAAATAAAACAGCCTAGGACACATATGTTTACAAATGTCATATTACCTTTTTAAGAATAAAATATCCGGTTTACATGTCATAGTCCTTAAGACACGTAATTTTCTTATTTAAGGACTTAAGGATCTAAGGAAGGAAAAGTAATTGTCTGTGACAAAGGAACTAAGGAAAAGCTATAACACGGCAGTTATTTAGGTATCTTTATTTACACATAAATGCATAATCTTAAATCTAAAATATACCTTTGTAGCTTTAATTGCTGAATGCTGGCGGTAATTATAAATTTCAAATACTTATTTTATATTTTTTGTTTTGGTATAAGATTGATGATGTTCAGCAGCGTTATCATACAGGTCACATTACGTCCAATGCGGAATCAGGTATTCGATAGAGATGGTGATCCTGCCTACAAAGCTGGACGTCCCGGGTTCAAATCCGTGTGAGAATACCCTTTTCGACATTCGAACAAAAAAAATATTTGTTACTCAGTCAAGAGCCAGGTTGGTTTCCAATTATTAAAGTATCTATCTGTTATGTGTAATTGTAGTCACTGAAGTAATACCCACTCAATTGCTTTTGGTAACTCTGGTTACCAGCTGTCACTCTTATTTTACATAGGAATAAAGCTCAACCAAAATTTCAAAGCATGTGAGTGGATACCCACAACCTTACCGTGAGACTAGGTCATTGTCCCAAAATATTTAGGTATGTACCTGATTTGATAGCTTGTCGGTGATTTGAAAGAATAAAAATCAGACTAATTCTAATAAAGGTCTCATTTCTCCTCTGAGCTAGAGAATCAGAGACAGCCACTTCCATAAAAAATGGTGTCAAATCCAAACCTTATAATTAGTTCGCTAGCGGATCCTATTAGATTACCGGACCTAAAGGCAAAGCCAGGAAAACTGCTAGATAGATAAAGGCACCCATAGCGTATTTCGTTGGTCAAAGTATCTTACAGTCAAGTGCAAAAATATGTATCAAAAGAATCCTCTTATAAATATGTTACGACGTTCTAATTACTTATTACCCAGAAATCAAAGTGCACTCAGACATATTTTTGTGCATTTTTATATACATCTTATTTTGTGTTTGACTGTACCCTAAGGTGAATAAGTAATCAGACATAAACGACCAAAATACTGAGAAAGACTTGTGTTTCGAGATTTCTGAACAATCAACGGGATAATATACCAATTTATTACACAATTGAAGGGTTTTGTCTCTTAAGTAAGGCTACACAAAACCTCTACAGAAGCCCTTTAAAATCTAATTTAAACGGAATGCAGCAATCAAATTTGCATCTCCTTTGTACTGATCTTAATAAAATATTTCAAAATATTTCAGACGCAACAAAATTGGTAAAGACGGTTTGCTATGCATAATTAAGGAAATAAAGGCAGTTAGCACACTTAATAAATGGTCATCATTTTTCACCCAAAATTAGGGAATGCATTCAGCAAATAAAATACAACAATGTAAGCTGAAATATTGGTGGTTTTCCGATTAAGAGCCAGTTTAGTATCGTTTCCCAATTAAGTAAAAGATAACAATTATTTTGCAGGTTTTTTATATTTTTGTCTGGGACAGGTCTTTCAAATTACCCGAAACTCCATAGATTTTTTTAAGAAAAGAAAAAATGTCTTCTACCTTTTTCCTAATTGGAACACAGAACATGTTAAAAGGAGAACCACTATTAAAATGTCACTATGTATTCAATGTATATCGTTCAATAGCTTATCGGGTCTTTTCCACTTTTAGGGACACAATTAGTTTGAAAAAAAAAACTTGATTTTAGTCAGGTTTGTTACGACAATTAAACACTAATTATATAAAATTCTAGGTCAAATAGAGCTTCTATTTGGTCTCTTCCTATTAAGGTGAAAGTGCGGAATTTGAGCTGGGTATGTTTATTATGCCAAACGTTTAGTTCCTGAATTATCGCCGTAGAAAAACATAGAAAATCGTAATACAATGAAATATATAGGCCCATTACACACCTCACTAGGATTCGATAGTTCAAATTAGATACTTCTTTGAATTTATCAACAAAATATTGAAAACAAACTGTGTCTTGCAATTTTTTCTGCATATAAATCTCACAAAATATGATAAGTGTCTAATTTAAGTACGTCAGCAACCGTGCCAGAATACAGCCAAGAATTATGAAGACTTCACAACTTCATTAAAGAACAAAATTGTCGGCCAAAATTCCTATTAAAGTCGACATTTCAAAGATTAAGCGAGCCCCCCAATAACAAATGGCGAGCGATCTGTGACCCCTTGGAAGTTAGAGGCACTTTCGTGTAGGGTCTGCACCGTGCGGCACAGTGCGGCACAGTGCGGCATTGTGATGCAATTTGGAAAAGGCTATATCTTAAATATGTTTATGACGTTGCGAACGAGACCTTGATGTTGATGATTGTTCTAAAAACGGAAGTGACATTAAATATGCATTGCATTATAATAGTTTTTCCTTGTAAATTGTTTTTAATTATGAATAGTTATATTGGAAAGTCCTATCGTAAAGGATTGATATCTAAAGAATTCATTTTAAGTGTCTTACTATAATATACATGAGTGTTGGGGCACATATTGTTTCTGTTTTGAGTCATATAATTTTTATTTCATGAATCTCATCGTTCTAACCAGCACACATAATTAATTAAAAACCTCATTGTCCACCCTTTTTTTCTAACTAAGTCTTTCTACAGTTTTAAATGATTAATCGAAAAGTAACCAAAAAGTCAAGATTTTCCTTATTTGGGTCAATTGCAAAAAAATTGGGTCAATTGTAATAATTGCTTTTATCGGTGCCCAGATTTGTAACACAAAAATCATTACGTTTTTGTTTTTATTAAGGCCCTTTAATTATGAACAATTTCTTTACATTAAACTGATTTGTAATTTGCGGCTTTGCCGCACAATGTCCACCCACCAAACAACGGACCTGCTTAAATTCTAAAACAGTCAATTTGGTTCACAAAGGATGGCGCTATACAAGAGCAATCTAAACCAATGTACACCCCGAACGCGTCTCTAATTGTGCAATTAAAGCGGCCATTTTGTTTAAGAGTGGGCATCAACCCAGGAAAAAACGTGAATTCACCCACGGGCCCCGCTCCTGTTCTCTGTGTGCGTGACGGCGCGCCTACTGTCCTCCCGCTCGCACACTCGCATAGTATATGCCGGAGCAACTACATGAAACGTGGCAATATTTTTAAAGATTGAATTGTCTAGTACTATTTATAATTATGTGCAATCATAAAGGCGGGGTCACACCCGATGCGTGCACGTGCGCGTTGCGTGGCCGCCACCAGTTGCCACCCACCTCCCCCCGCTGCCACGCGTCGCCACTCAACGCCACGCGTCGCCATTCAACGCCACCCGTCGCCGGCCGCCACCCGTCGCCACCCTCCTCCCCCCGCTGCCACCCGTCACCAACCGTCGCTGTCGCCACCCACCGCCACCCGTCGCCACCCGCCTCCCCCCGCTGCCGCCCGCCAACCGTCGCCGCCCGCCTCCCCCCGCCGCCACCCACCGCCACCCGCCTCCCGTCGCCGCCGCCCGCCTCCCCCCGCTGCCACGTCACCACCCGTCGCCGCCCGCCTCACCCCGCTGGATGCGGGTGGCGCAGGACCGGTCATTGTGGCAATCTTTGGGGGAGGCTTACGTTCAGAAGTAGACGTTTTTTGGCTGATATGATGATGATGATTATGATGATGATGAATTAATCATAATAAAGTCTAAAACTGGTAGACCACACTTTTTGTCGACTGTACCTCTGGAGGCGCGCTCAGTTTGGGTTTATTACTACATTTCAAGTGATAACTGATATACATACAGTCTGTTACCATCAAGCGGGCTTTTATTTGAGTTCAATTTCTTTAGTTACATTTTTTAATTAAATAGTGTTCAGGACATTGTCAAGAATCTTCATCTAGGTATCATCATCATTTAAATATTTAGCAAACGGGTTATTCACGTAATTTATTTACGTCGATGATTGCCGGACATGTGTGAGTAACCCGTTTGCTAAATATTTAAATATGTTAGAGTCTCACGTTAGTTACAATTCTAAAATCTTCATCTCGTTACTCAGTGACAATAAAAGCCTCCATGATGGTACTAGTTGCTTTATGTAAGTATTTTATGTATTTAGTTAGCTAATCCTCTAGGCTTGTCGCGAACTTCGAGAAACAAAAATTTCGGCCATCTCTTTCTTGCAACTTATTTTCAATCGGGTCATTCCATTTGATTTCAACAAATTTGAACTAAAAAGTGTGCCGCATGACTTTTGATTTGAATGAAAAAAATTAAGGATATACTTCATGGTGGCAGAAGTGCTGAACCACCACCAGTTTTCTTTTTTATCTTTTAGTTTCCAAGTTTTGCCCATTCAAAATTAAGAGTGGGGTCAAATTCCTGCTTGTACAAAATCAGATCTAACTTTTTTTCTATAAGAGGTAACGAAATAATTATTACTTTTTTGAATTAAGCAAGAAATGTGAATAATACACTAAATAACAAAACTAATCAGAATCAACTACGAAAAAAATAACGACCGCCCGAAATGTACACCTGATTGGCCAATTTTTGCAATTTTCAATTGATTCTTGAGCCGACCCTGGTGCATATAAAAGATTATTGTTTTCTGAAAAATAAAGTACTTGTTGTAGTCATCTTGTTAAATAAATATAAACGTGGTACAGCAATTACTTATAATAGAAAAATACAAGTGAAAATTGAGAATTTCGAAAAATGCTCATGTTTGACTCTAAAAAAATCCATGTGGAAGATGAAATAACATTTTGATTTTGGTCATAAAATATAGCTGATGTCTTCGTTAATTAGATTTCGAAAAAAAAGTTTTGTTATTTTGCCTATTTTTCGAAATATGAATTTTTTAACTGCTCATCTCGAGCATTTTTGATCTTGTTGTATTTATGCAGATTAAAATATAAATATGGCTTTAAACTTTAAAATATGTATGGATTCGATGGAAAAATGTGAAATAAAATTCCCATGATCGAAATTTACTTTATACACCGTGCCCGTTACTAACCGGAAATATTTAAAGCATGTATTTCTGACTAGATTTAAAGACTATAGTGTCAAATGAAAACATCTGGATTTGGCTTCATTTCAGAGATAATGACATCTTTCTCTAGAAATATTTTTCATAATAATTTGTGCAAAAACGTAGTTTAGACTGTAGTTTCACCAATGTAACTTTTGGTTTTTACATATTTATAGTGTTTATAACGTATTTTCAGTGAATCTAAAAGTTTTGTTGGTAACATTGCAGTCTAAAAATACGTTTCTTTACAAACTACTATGAAAAACATTTCTAAAGAAAGATGTCATTATCTCTGAAACTAAGCCCAATCCAGATCTTTTCATATGTCATTATATTTTCTAAATGCAGTTAGAAATACGTGGTTAATTTTTTTCGGTTCATTAACGGGCATGGTGTATATAGTCAATTTCAATTGTCTGGATTTAATTCAATATTTTCTCATTGAATTCATAGGCATTTAAAAGTTTAAGGTCATATTTATATTTTAATCTGCATAAATGTAACAAGAGAAAAATGCACTAGATGAGCAGTTTAAAAAAATCTAATTTCGGAAAATAGGCAAAATAACAAAACTTTTTTTTCGAAATCTAATTAAATAAGATATCATCTATAATTGATGATTAAAATTAAAATATTATTTTATCTTCCACATTGATTTTTTTAGAGTCAAACATGAGCATTTTTCGAAAATCTCAATTTTCATTTATATTTTTCTATTACAAGTAGTTGCTCTAACACATTTATATTTATTTTACAAAATGAACACGGCGAGTACTTTATTTTTTAGAATAAAATTATATTTGATATGCACCAGGGTTCGCTCAAGAACCAATTGAAAATTGCACTAATTGACCGATTAAGTGTTCATTTCGGATGGTCGCCATTTTTTTTGTAGTTAATCCAGATACATTATGGCATACAGTATCAAATCAACATTTCTTACCTAATCAAACAAACGAATCATTATTTCGTTACCTTTTATAAAAAAAAAGTTAGGTCTGTTTTTCCACAACCAGGAATTTGACCCCACTCTGAATTTTGAAAGGGCAAAACTTGGAAACTAAAAGATAAAAAAGAAAACTGGTGGTGGTTTAGCACTTCTGTCACTATGAAGTATATCCTCAATTTTTTTCATTCAAATCAGGAACCATGCAGCACACTCAATTTGTTGATTTCACCTGGAATGACCCAATCGTATTTCAGTATACATAATTATACGTATCGTATAGTGTTTAGAGTTCAAATACCGGCGAGGGAATTATTTGTGTATTTATTTATCACGCCTTCCCCCGGCCAGATGGTCACTGACAAGCCCCGAACCTCGGTCAGGACTGACCATGTACCCGGTTGTCACCGACAAAATTCCGTTTGACCTTCTGACGCCCTTGGTCATCGAGCGCGCGCTCCTGACCGATGTCGCCTGTCGCTGACCACGCGAAGCCAGTGCGCTCGGGACATCGTCGCGCGTGCATGTTTGTGAACTCTGACCTTAAAAATATTAGCGTAAATCGTAACGGAAGCAAAGAGATGCGAACGCGATTTTATCGTGGAATTATTAGATTTATATAAAAGCTTACCCTGTTTGTGGGATTTACCGTCACCGATATACGATACTTTGAATTTATTTCTAAACAAATTAAGAGGATCGTCTTAGTCTAACATATCGACGAGATTTAAATGGCTTAAAATCAGTCTTTGCTTGAGCCATCGCTTCATCCATATCCTCCTGTTTTTCTCTTTTTTATAGGCAGTGCTCAAAAGTAATAATGCTACTGAAATTTTAAGAGACACGGAGCCATTGCACGTACAGTCGGTTCACAAGTTCCAAACACACTGATGTCGGAGCGTAGTCATCGACCGTGTAGCCAGACAACTCGGACGGCCACCACTGACCAAGGTCGAGCGGTCGGGGGCTTGTCAGTGACCGTCTGGCCCGGGCTTTACTCAGTGACAATAAAAGCCTCCATGATGGTACTAGTTGCTGTATTTTAGTATTATATGTATTTAGTTAGCTAATCCTCTAGGCTTATCGCGAACTTCGAAAAACGAAAATTTCGGCCATCTCTCTCTTGCAACTTATTTTCGATATGCAACTTATTTTCAATCTTATTTCAGTATACATAAGTATACGTATCGTATAGTGTTTAGAGTTCAAATACCGACGAGGGAATTATTTGTGTATTAATTTGCTGCAATAAATATTATCTATAGGGGAGACCAGGTATGAACGTAACGATTTTCAGTTTTTGATTTTTTATATTTTTTTGGTAGCAGTTGTCAAACTTTGCATCTTTATGTGCAATAGACACATATTTTATGTATCTTTTGGTACTAACATAAACTTCATACATCGAATAGTTTTACAAAAAAATGGCTCACAGTGAAGGATGGAATTTGTTGCAATTATCCCTACCCCCAGGGCAGGTTGTAACAGAGCATAGGGATAATAGAAACAAAGTAAATAACTATAAAATAATCAATAAAATTATGTGTAGTAGGTATTTTTAAGTAATCAACAGTCTTACAATATCACAATCTCAAAGACGAACATTAACAATGAATGAAATTAACATTAGGTATTATATGAGACGAAATTAATTTATACCTATAGGATATATGAGTGACGTGAGAGCAATCAACTTTCTGTCTTATTCTAAATGACATATTTTATTAAATGCCCGGTCGCCGGTCACATCATAGAGTATATTGAATAATAGTGTATAGAGTTATCAGTCAAGGTTTTTGCTTGCAGCGCCATCTATTGATGATTCCCGGCAACTTTTCTCATATATATACAGATTTATATATATATATATAGATTTTGAGACACATTTATTTATATATATATATAGCTTTGTAGATTGGTAACCTTTGAAATAATGGACAAACAAAACCAGATCACATCAAGTGTGAACTTGCCACGCATTTCTCATTTGGAATCAGCTGAAGAAGTTCACACATTATGTGACCTAGCTCGTGGTACATTTCCATCTTGAAACGGTTTTTGCGAATGGCTTCCAATTTGCATATATATGCGTTTTGAGTAACATTAAAATGCTCACGCATTTTACCACAATTAGGCAAACAACACATTTAACCGCATCGCACCATTTTTACAAAAATCCAATCCATGTACAGTACATACATGGAAAAGCACAATTATAGGAGTCCAGAACAAGTACAGTCGTTGTATGAAATCACTAAAATAATATCGTTTCGATGCACTTCCAGTTCAAGCATCGAAGACAACCAAAGCGAAAATTTTATTATGGCCGACCTTGCAAAAACATTCCGTTCATTCAATATATTTTTTAAATGCATCTAAAATATTTGTAGCTAAAGAATTCAAATTGGACAAAAGTAAAAATACAAGTATAGCTAAATACATATTACATTTCTCTATGTATGAAACAAAAATATTTTGAGAGCCAAGTAATGAAAAAAAACTAATACTTTGTCATTTCTTTCGTTTTGTTAACTGCGCGTAACGGAAAAGAAAATAGTGGCTGTACAGATAACACAAGATCTTGAAATTGATATCAACGCCCTCTAACGTTAATTTCCGGAAGCATATCCGATGACGTCATGAGTACATCAAATTCACTACTTCAACTAAGTGAAAACACCGTGGGTCACATACTGTAAACATCAAATCATTGGGCAAAGGCCACTGAAAATGTTTGGTTATATTATTGAACTTATTAAAACTATAGTACGGTAGGTAACTCATATTACCGGTTTTTATAAATGCCCGGACGCCGGTAACAGATTGTATACCGGATGGAAATTATTTTTGGGTCAGTGACGGCAACTACCAGATTCAGAGGAGCTACGCAAAATAGTTTTACAAGACTTTCCCTCGATTTTAAATTAATAAAGATTGGCGTTTACAGATTTGGAAACCGCATACAGGGTGGGAGAAAATGGTCATTTTTGACCCCAATCTATCCTGTTTCTGTTCAGTAGAGTTGGGCGTAGGTAATCAATTCATTTTAAAATTAATTACAGGGTTACATTCCAGTAATGACGATTCCGCAGTAATGAATTACTACTATAATCAAAATTACTGTAATGCTGTACTACGGTTACGCCTGTAATCCATTCCTTTGGGATCGGTATTGTAATCCGTTACTATAATATTGAATCCAACGTAATCAAGTACTTTAGTAATCTGCATTACTTAGAACAGTTAAAACGTAATTTTGTTACTGTTACTCGAAGAAAATTGTTTTTGATTTATGTCATTCTAGTTGACATCTGACATCCTAGCGCTTTCATGATAGTTAAAAACGTATTCTGAAAATAAGATCCAAGATGGCGGAACATTTTTCATCATTATACTCGTTTCTGACTAATTCACATCCGTGGTATTCGATTTTCGGGTCCATTCTAAGATCCAAGATGGCGGCAACGTTTTTTTAGCAATTTTCATCATTATACTCGGTTCCGACTAATTCGCATAAGTGGAATCCGAATTTCGTGTCCATTTTAAGATCCAAGATGGCGGCAACTTTTTTTTCAATTTTCATCATTGTACTCGTTTCCGACTAATTCGCATACGTGGAAACCGATTTTTCGGGTCCATTCTAAGATCCAAGATGGCGGCAACGTTTTTTTAGCAATTTTCATCATTATACTCGGTTCCGACTAATTCGCATAAGTGGAATCCGAATTTCGTGTCCATTTTAAGATCCAAGATGGCGGCAACTTTTTTTGCAATTTTAATCATTATACTCGTTTCGGACTACTTCGCATACGTGGAAACCGATTTTCGGGTCCATTCTAAGATCGAAGATGGCGGTACAGTGTTTTTCTTTCTTTTGTAATTTTTGTCATTGTAGTCGTTTTTTAGACTAATTTACATAAGTACCCGAATTTAGGATCAATTCAAGATCCTAGATTTCCTACGTATGTGTACCTACCTACCTAGTGGAAATGAGATATTCGGATTCCACGTGCGTGAATTAGTCAAAAACGAGTATAAAAAATGACGAAAATTGCAAAAAATTGTGTTGTTATCTTGGATCTTCAAATGGACTCTAAATTCGGGTTCCACCTATGTGAATTAGTCGAAAACGAGTATAATGATGAAAATTGCGTAGGTACAAAATTCAATAACATGCAAAAAAAGACGCCGCCATCTTGGATCTTACAATGGACCCTAAATTCGGGTCTCACGTATGTAAATTAGTCAAGAATGAGTACAATGATAAAAATGAAAAAAAAAAAGAAAAAACTTGTGCCGCCATCTTGGATCTTAAAATGGACCCTAAATTCGGGTTTCACGTATGTGTATTAGTCGAAAACGAGTATAATGATGAAAATTGCGTAGATTCAAAATTCAATAACATGCAAAAAGAGACGCCGCCATCTTGGATCTTACAATGGACCCTAAATTCGGGTCTCACGTATGTAAATTAGTCAAAAACGAGTACAATGACAAAAACGAAAAAAAAAAAGAAAAAACTTGTGCCGCCATCTTGGATCTTAAAATGGACCCTAAATTCGGATTCCACGTATGTGAATTAGTCGAAATCGAGTATAATGATGAAAATTCCAAAAAAATTACCAGCATCTTGGATCTTAAAGTGGACCCTATATTCGGGTTCCACGTATGTGTATTAGTCGAAAACGAGTACAATGACAAAAAAAAAAGAAAAAATTGGGCCGCCATCTTGAATCTTAAAATGGACCCTAAATTCAGATTCCACGTATGTGAATTAGTCGAAATCGAGTATAATGTCCTAATGCGTCTAGACGCATAGTTAATAGGAGAGGCCTACGTCCAGCAGTGGACTACCATAAGCTGATGATGATGATGATGATGATGAGTATAATGACGAAAATTCCAAAGTATTATATGCTATAGATTATATTATTACATTTATTACTGACTCCTTCATACGTCATGGTAATATTCCGTTTCACGACATTACATTACAAGTAATATGATACCCATAAGTACCTACATTACAAAGTAAAATCAAGTGATATTGTAATCGGGAATTGATTACGAAATGCCCAACTCTGCTGGTTCAGGATCAAAAACTCGTATGTGACCAAAAATATTTTTCATACAATTTGTATGGGAAATTTAATTCATGATTTGCGGCTTTTCTAGCCGAAAATTTTTTTTTGGTCTCATACATGCTTTTGATCCTGAACAGAAACAGGATCGATTGGCATCAAAAAAAAAGTTTGTCACTAATGACCATTTTCACGCACCCTGTATGTTTTTTCCAAAATCTTTAAACGCCAATCTTCATTAAGTTAAAATAAAGGGAAGGTCTTCCAAGACCATTTTCGCGTAGCTACTCTGGATCTCGTAGCTGCCCTCACTGACCCAAAAAGAATTTCCACCCTGTATTCCACATGCTAAACATTTTTTGGTTACAAGCATGCCAATTTTTCAGACAAGGAAATCTGTTATTTTTGAAGTAGACGCGAATGGTCGAGCTTCCTCGTTTTCGATTGAAAATTTGAGTCTCGCGACTTACATACGAAATACCTATTACTTGTATACAAACCTACGCGATCCAAAAAAATCATCGGCTATTTTTGCTTATAC
>JALPQI010012383.1:0-30161 GCA_025490895.1 Thaumatotibia leucotreta
GATAAAGTAGGTACTTAGCCTCCCTTTCTTCAAATAAGAGCCGTTATTTAAATACCTTCGGGTATATTTTAAGTATCAAGTATCTAACAAGAATTAGCTTGGAAGTAATTAATATAATTAACGCCAACTTCCAGTGTGGCTTCAATATTGGCTGAAATGAATAGAGTTAATGATGTTTCAGTAATGAAACTACGTTCTAAGGTATATTTAGGCTGCGTTTCCACCAGAGATGTGCGAGGATGTGTTTCCATACAAATGACACCTCGCTCGAGTCATTAATAGCTGTCATTTGTATGGGAACACATCCTCGCACATCTCTGGTTGAAACGCAGCCATACTGTTAGGTACTTGTACAGTCAACAAATTAAAACCCAAAGCCACTCTGGAACTGTGTCAAAGTGACGCCTTAAATCAAATTGTAAGAAATCTCTTACTACTTATCTGTCATTATGACAAAGTCCTAGAGTGGCCTAGGAATTAGTTGAGTGTAGATAGTACGGTTGAAGACGGAAATAAGTAAAAATAAATCCGATAAGTTCTGATTTGGCCATCCAAATTTTTTTTGACGCAGACTTTCCCCCTTATTCATATTTAAACGTAACAAGCCGCTAATAATTGTTTGTCCCTTTTGCTCTTAGGGACACATGGTTAAGACCGAAAGGGACGAACAATTATTAGCGGCTTGTTAAGTTATCAAACGTTTATGAATAATGGGGTTAATCCATATAATTGCAATCAGGCTGTAGGTACTTCATTCAAACACTAGACACTGATCCCACCGCAAGCGATAAGCTATTCGTTATAGAAAGTAACAAAATATTAAGGTCCGACCGAGACCCATATTTTAGTCTCGGCCGAGACCGAGACCGAGAATAAATTTGATTCTTGGCCGAGACCGAGACTTGGTAGAAAGGATAAAAAACGTATAAATTACATAAACAATCCCTAGCAAATACCTATAGTAAGTCCAACGTCAAACTAAATACAGCAATTTTTTTTGTTTTTTTTTATGTAGGTACCCCAAAAACCGGTATTCGAATTTTAGGTATTTTTATCTATAGTATGATAGGGGTCGCTTACTCTAAATTATTCCTTCCGTTCATTTTAACGTGAAATTGAAGTCAGTTCATGTCAATATGACACCAATAAAATCGCAGTAAGTTCGCGAGATGGTGTCAAGCTCGCCAATTACAGCTCATTACGAATATACGAATCTCGGCCACGGCCGAGAGTCCCGGCCATTTTTGGCCGAGAGCCGAGAGGGATATCTCGGCTCGATTTTTGGCCAAGAATGCCGAGACCGAGATCTCGGTCGGACCTTACAAAATATACGCGCTGCCATGTAAACAAAAGAGACACGGCGATGTTTATAATCTCGCTCAGCGGTGAACAGTAAATATGGCCATGTATCATTTATTTACACGGGAGCGGGAGCGCTTATCGTCCGTTTGTTTCTATACGTATTGTCAGCCTCCGTAGCCTAGTTGGTAGTGACCCTGCCTACGAAGCTGGAGGTTCCGGGTTCAAAACCCGGCGAGGGCATTATTTGTGTATTTATTTATCACAAATATTTGTTCCTTGGTCATAGCTGTCATGTATTTAAGTATCTATATGTATCTACGTATTATATATATTGTCGCCTGATACCCACATCACAAGCCTTAATTGAGCTTACCGTTGGACTAGGTCAATTTGTGTAAGATCATCATCATCATCATATCAGCTGAAAGACGTCCACTGCTGAACATAGGCCTCCCCCAAAGATTCCCACAAGATGTAAGATGTCCCAATCCCAAGATATTTATTTATTTATGTATTCTATCGCCTATCCCTTACTCGCTCGCGATGGGCCCAGTGCTTTATTCTGGAATACGCAATGCAACAATATTGACAGACACTAATGGAAATTAGCACCGGGCTTTAGTTAAATCTTGTCTATCTGGGTCGCGCAGCTTGGATTATCCTTAACGCCTGGTGACTCGCATTTCCGTCGAAATAGATCCTTGAATGGGCTGAAACCATATGCATATATAGGCCAAGATATGGGTGAATTGGTGCGACCGATCTATCAATATTAACACCGGGGTGACGCATAGCTCAGTGAATTGGGTTTAATGCGTATTCAGTCCTAGTTAAAGACGTTACTGATAGACGTGAGGATAATTTGATAAAAGCTAGAACAGACGTTTGGGAGGGCGACGGAGGAATTTTATGATTATGGCAGTTGCCATAATCCTGGTATAAATCAGTTGCGCAGAGGAAAAGACAAAAATTACGTAATTAGGTTTATGGCGGCGACTACATTCACTAGAAAATCAGTGCTATACTATTTGCTGCCAATTCAGATGAACATTTAAGTTCTATAAGCAGCGTAATATATTTTCAGATTAATTTGAATTATTAAAATGATAGTAGCTGTTGGTAGGAAAAAGCTTTGGGAAACAGTCGTAAGCAAGTCACTTTTATGGCCAAGAATGATACTTTACTATTCGTGGAAGACATTCAATCGTGGAATGTCAAGGGGATTTAACGAAATTATTTAAAAGATACATCTAATGTTGACCTTAGAGTAACTAATACATATACCTTCCCAGAAATAAAAAGCTTAATAAATATAAATATAAATATAAAATATAAAATATCTTGGGACATCTTACACAAATCGACCTAGTCCCACGGTAAGCTCAATTAAGGCTTGTGATGTGGGTACCAGGCGACGATATATATAATAGATAGATACATATAGATACTTAAATACATACACATCCATGACCAAGGAACAAATATTTGTGATATATAAATACACAAATAATGCCCTCGCCGGGATTTGAACCCGAAACCTCCAGCTTCGTAGGCAGGGTCACTACCAACTAGGCTACGGAGGCTGACAATAAATAAAAAGCGTATTCGCATCATGTAAATTTAGAGAACTCTGTAGCCGCTGTGACATCACGTGGAACATTATATAACCGCGTCAAATCTTTATACATTTTTCAATCTATTTTAGCGACGATAAACCATTTCCAATATTTTTCATTCATGACATTTACATTATTATTTTTTAGGAAGAAAGTCTATTCTTCCAATAATCTAATTACCATACATTGATTCTGGTATATTTAATTAAGTAGAAAAGAATTCGTTCGTTTGGTGTACTTAACAGTCTAGTTCAGCTCATAAACGCATTTTTCTTTGAACCGTCCGGATTTCAAAATACTATTAGAATTACGGATACCTATTAAAAGAAGCATTTTGGTTGTGGATACTATGCTATCTATAGTGTCAAGTGGATGTGTATGTATATTTAAATAACTAATTAATTAAATCGTGGATTAGTCTACAATAACATTAATTAAAGATGCCGTGAAGAGGATCGTAAATTGGATGCATGTGGCTCGGTGCCGGAGAGAATGGAAAGCATTGAAGGAGGCCTACACCGAAGTGGTTGAAAAAGGCTAAAAAAGAAGAAGAACATTAATTGATCTTTATGTTGAAGATTGTTTAAGGACCGTATCGAATTATAAGTAGACAAGATAAAAGTGACACAACTTTAATATTAAGTAATATTTTGAAATAAAACAAAAAATAAATTAAAATATAACACTTATTTCAGAACTATGTTCTAAAGAGACTGCCATAGGACCCCTATTTAGCCGTCAATCTTACTTTCTTCTGGATGTCCTTCATTCGATTTTGGACGACAACATTTGCTATATTTCCTGACTGATATGTTCCACTTTTTTTTAAGTCGTCGGCTGATGTTGCAGCTCTGGCATTTTTTGAAGCTGCCGCTTCATAAAAGCCAAGTACCTTTCGATTGGGGGTACTTCAGGACACTTGGAGGGATTCATGTCTTTTTCGCCTATATCAACCTTGTTGGTTTTATGCCATTCAAGGGTGGCTTTCGAGTAATAGCATGACGCCAAATCAGGCCAAAACAAAGTAGGCTTCCTATGCTTTTTAATGAGAAGCAGCAGTCTTATTTTTTAAATACTCTTCTTGGTATACTTCAGCGTTTAATCTACCTGTGGTGAAAAAAAATTGAAACGCATGCTACGTTGACAAATTG
The DNA here is from genome assembly GCA_025490895.1 of Thaumatotibia leucotreta. Lineage (NCBI taxonomy): Eukaryota > Metazoa > Arthropoda > Insecta > Lepidoptera > Tortricidae > Thaumatotibia > Thaumatotibia leucotreta. The sequence continues at coordinate 4,070 of JALPQI010012383.1, forward strand.
CTTGCCATACGAGTATTATTTACCAAATTTTTCAACACTGATGGCTGTATCTTGTTTAGAGAGAATTTTTCCAGCGGGCATGGTACAATACTAAGGTCCAGGGGTGGTTTTTAAATCTAGTTTGCAGTACATTTCGTCGTCCATGATAATACATTGCTTTTTCTTGGTCAGCACATGATCATACCGTTTACTTGTCCGTTTTCTAACTGATACGACTTTTTTTCATCGCTTTTAGGTTGTTTCTGTTTTTTATATGTCTTTAGATTACGTCTCTTTTTAATTTTTTGTATCATAAAAGACGGAGTTTTCGCTTTTTTGGTAGCATTGGACAGAAAGAGTTGGATTTTGTAAAAATATTCGTACTACTTTCTTATGCAACGCTGGGTCCCATGGTTACTGTTTTCTTCCACTCTTGGGCAGATATTCTAAAGTTAAAGTGTTGGCGAACTTATTTATCGGTTTGTATATGCCTGCAGAAGTGAACTTATACTTTTTAACGAGCTTTCTTATTGTTATGCCCTTAATTTTACACCAGTCGTCCAAAATTATTTTCCGTGTCTCTAAGTTAATCAGATCCATTTCATTGATTTTAATGGAATGATATATTGTTTCTGACCTTAAATCATACCCATTAATATGGTTCATAATATACTGAACAGTTTTTGTTATATAAAGTTGAGTATACGTATTTATAGGGCCCTAAAGTTGTCTACTTACATTTAGATACGGTCCTTACCACGTTGTGACAGGGCAGAGTTTCAGGTCACAGAGGTTGTCGCGTTGCGACTAATCTCATTAGTGGCTGCCTGTTGCATTTAGCAGTCTTCCTGGAACCAGGAATTCATTCGAAAACGAGAGATTGTTACCAATTTAGTATTTTTTATAAATTGCGCTTGATTGAAATACAGCGTGTGTATTTGATACGGGCGAATATTTTAGTGGCGATTACTATCGGACCTAGGGAACCTATTTACATTAATTTATTTTAGAAATTAAGGTATTTTTTTTTCATACAAAATAATTGAGCCCGCAATGTATTGCATCCACTGGTAGCCACATTACTTAAAGTAGACATAAGTATCTAAACGTCATACGAGTCTCATGTCAGTTGGCCGGCATACATTGCTGCTGGGTTGCACTTTAGAAAAATCATTACACCTAATCAACAACAAAATTTAACGAAATGGTTATCTTATACGACTCGTAGGATCAGATATTATAGCTGGATTAATTATTCGCCCGTATCAAATACCCACGCTGTATAAGTGACACATCTGTATGTGTAGAATTTTGACCCATATTTATGCATGAACTGAACAGTCATGCATAAATATGGGTCAAAATTCTTTTCGTTGTCTTGTTTCATACCACTCTGTCACGCTTTTAGTGGCTGTTTTGACTCAGTATATTAAAAAATCCGGTGCACTTTTTCGCGTTAGTTTTTAATCCATACATGAGAAATTGAAAACAAAACATCGTCTCATACAAAAATCACTACTGTGTCACGTTTTTTAGGGACAAAAAATAAGACAACGAAAATAATTTTGACCCAAATACCATACATCATGTGTTTTAACCTTTTAAATGCCAAGCTGTGAATCAATTTGCCATGCCACTAACACGGGGGTCAAAAAAAAGTTGAAGGTCAATAAGAAAGAATAGTACATTGTGCATCAAGGGAGGTAAGTACGGAATTACTAACGAGAGTGTTAGAAGCCCGACGCCATTAGGCGGAGGGCTTTTATGACTCGAGTTAGTATTCCGCTTACCGACCGTGATGCATACAATGTTTTTCATCACACTTGCCAACCAAAAAATAAGTTTAAAGACATAATATTATTAAATGACGTACTGACATTTCTATTACTCCCTAGGGAATTTCACTTTTCTTTTACTCCCGCTACGCGCGCAAGCAATGGCGCGCTTAGACAGCAAGTGTGATGAAAAATATTTCATTTAATACCAATAAACAGAAAAATCGCTTCTATTAACAACCATATTTTCTGGAAACAAATTGATCGACCAAATAAACCCAATGAACACACGTATGACAATCATTATTCACAGCGAACACACAATCGATACCTCCTTATCCTTACTAGTACGAGTCCAAGCTTAAAATAGGAGTGAAAAAAAAAATAAAAAGCATTTATTGGTTACAATATTATAATAATAATAATATTTTAGCCTATATAATGTCCCACTGCTGGGCACATATATGAGATGTATATGGGTACAAGTTATTGTTGGAATCTCCAAGTAAGTAAAAGATTTACTTGTGGCAGGAGATCCCTTTTTTAAGATTTACATGTAAAAGGATAGCCTTTGGCCAGCGGTGGACTGATTATAGGCTGATGATGTGTGTGTGTCACAATCAATACATTCCCAATACAATGATGAGCGCATTCGAGACTAAAGTCCGGTATCGGTCGGGGCTCAGGGTTTATCAACACGTTGGTATTAATTAACGTATCCAACACAGTATTCGTAGCGACGCAGGCATCCGTGCAGTCATTGTTAGGGTTATACTACGAAAACTAGTCACTGGCAACAACCAAGTCGTACGATATAGGTATTTATATGCGCGCAAAGTGCCTAGTATTTGTGTGGACGCAACCTTATTATCCTAATTGATTAGGATAAGGCTTATGATGGTACCGTGTTTAATCGTTTGTCGTTGTTGCCGTCAGGTTCTAACAAGTATGTAAGCGCGAAAGTGACGCGTAGCACGATAAATAGATAAAACGGGACCATCATTAGCCACCTGGTCGTTTATATACCTACATTGGTAGGTCAGTAGAATCTAAAAAAAAGTAAACAAACTAATAACATTGTGTTCTGAAAGTGCGTGATTATGAAATAAAGCAAGTTTGCAGGTTCGCTTACCATTTTTTTACTTTCAACTGAAAAATGGTAAACAACAAGACTTATTGATCTTATCGTGGAACTAGGTCGATTTACACATATTCATTTATCTATAAAGCATTTGTAGTTTAAAAATAAAATGTAATTTTATAATTCTGACGGGTTCTGACATTATCTAATTACGACATGTAATTAAAAAAATACCCGTAGTAACCCTGCAATTAATAAAATCGTCGATAAGTCGGCCCGTGTCAGACTTCTGGAAAGTTCAGCAAAGTAAACAGCCAACTGGTCGGAATAATTACAACTTATAATAGGCTTGCCTTTATTTGTCAAATACAAATAACTTAGCAGAGTTCCCAACTCTTGTGTACCTATGCCCTATTTAATACCTAAAGCTTACAATTTCCAAGCGAAAGTTACATACAGCCAAACCATACATAGGGTAAAACGCCCAGAGTGCAGCCGATAACAGAGAATAAATGTTACAAACTCTTCTATCTCAGCCTCCGTAGCCTAGTTGGTAGTGACCCTGTCTACGAAGCTGGAGGTTCCGGGTTCGAATCCCGGCGAGGGCATTATTTGTGTTTTTATTTATCACAAATATTTGTTCCTTGGTCATGACTGTCTATGTATTTAAGTATCTATATGTATCTATCTATTATTTATATCGTCGCCTAGTACCCACATCACAAGCCTTAATTGAGCTTACCGTGGGACTAGGCTGATTTGTGTAAGATGTCCCAAGATATTTATTTATTTATACATATACGGCTATTCGCTGATATCTGGCTGGCCAGTGGTTCTTTTACACTATTTATATACTCCATGACGGTAGCAGGAGTCCCCTGGATGCGGGTGGCACAGGACCTATCATTGTGGCAATCTTTGGGAGTGGCCTATGTTCAGCAGTGGACGTCTTTCGGCTGATATGATGACGATGATGATGATGATATACCTACTAAGCAACTTACATATACTTACTTATGGGCGTATTCCATTGTGTAGGTAGATTACAGACTACATACTATTTTCGCTTCGTCCACACTCATATGACTCTAACAAATGCAAATAAAGTAATTATCGCACTAAACCTAGCAAAGTAGAAATACACGATACAAATAAATTTATACGAACTTAAAACTACTTAAATAACTCGAATTGTGAACAATAAACTAAATACATTGTACGCAACATTAAGCGCGGAGACATTAGTAAAATATATGCATGCGAACTACGAACAAACACGTAACGTAACTCGAAATCGGCCGAAGTTCGTTAAACAACTTTTAATCGGACTAACGAAGTTGGAACGGTTTTCCTCTAATTGATAAAAGTTCGAGTAACCTTCGCACATACTAAACGATTTCTTTTGGTACAATTGAACTTTTAGGTAACATTCAAGTCCCTGCTTAAAAGCTTAGTGTTGCTAAGTGGGACAAGCACTGGGGTTTTCCGTTTCGAAAGCGCTGTGCGATTACAAAATAAGGCCAGTTGCACATTCACGGTTTCCGTACGAATTTTAGTTATCAGAACACCTAAGAACATGTATGGATTATCGCAAACTTCAGCGGTATGCGCGATCGTTGCGTGCAATGTCGCCGTATTGTATAAAGTGCATTCATCCTTACTTGTCTTATCATGTAAACAAACAAAACATCAACAACGGTCAAAGACAATCACTAGTGATTAAAAATGTTGATATAATGAAATGTCAGCGATAATTTCACTACTTACGTAAATAGAAGATTATCGATTTTGCGTCGTCTGTCAGGAAGAAAATTAATTAGTACAATATTATATCAAAAACTATGGTTATTTAAATATTTAAATTTTGGTAAATGACTGTAATTTCTTTTAATTGAAGTTTTCCCAAGTGTACCTTAAGTATTAATATCGATATATTGTCATGCCAACATTACGGTACATAGACAATCTCGACATCGCAATGTCAGATATCCTGAAGGTTTTCCGACCGTAACAGCGTTTATTGACGAAAATCTTTACAGAAATGATATTTTTCAGTTTTATTTTGAGGGATTTTAATACTTTGCGGGTTTTTTTAAAGTATGCAGCAACATTTGAAGTGATGATTGCAGAGAAAAGTGTGATAATGTTTTCAAAAAGTGTTTGTTTACATGATAAGACAAGTAAGGATGAATGCACTTTACGTACGTAGTGTACCAACGAGTACGTGTACGTACGCGCAGGTCCACCATCCGAATTACGCTGGACTTGTTACTGAGTAGTTTTAAATGCTTTCGTTCGTCAATAGGAAATCGATTAAGGTATTAATGAAAATTAATAGCGCTAAATGCGCAGTTAATTCGCATTGATACTAATGCAAATTAATTGAGCTAGATGCGCAATTAATTTGCATTGATGAATTATTCTACCGACATCTTTACAAATTCTTAAGAATATTTTGAACTTTAGGGAGAAAACACATTAAATATCAGCATTATCACCAAATGAACGCTCATTTGTGAGAAACATATTATTATTAAGTATGCGCACGAACCATGTGTGTACGTTGGGTATGTTTATGTACGACCTAAAAATTATAAATTTGGAAGAGATAGAACATCAACTAGAGTATTCGGTTTATTTTATTTATTTACTTAGTATTAACTAAATAACAAACTATGATTGATATGCGCGGTCGCTGAATGTCTATCAAAATTGACGCTCCGAGAGAAATATCACCCCGTTGTAAATAGGGCGATTTGTTATTGCAAATTTATTCAGCCTTATTGACAATCTATAAATTACGAGTAAGCTCACTCCGTACTACATCAATCAATATCATCCCACTGCCGGGACATGTCGCGTGGTCTAGTTCGTGAAATAGTTTCATGAGTTTTAGTTAACGGACTTTAAGTGATAAGAACTTTATGAATGCATTATTTCATAAAAAGAGTTTGCAATTCTACAGCCACATGGAATCGAGAACTTCTGCCGCAGCAGCCGTTCAGTGAAAAAAGGTGCCATCTCTCACAGGAAATGAATTAACCGTGCCATGAAAAACAGCTCATTTCTATCTAAACAAAAGGATGTTAACCCACGCGTTTTCATCAGCTTTTCATTGCGTAAAAGCATTCATTTACAGCACTTGTAACTTGGAATAATATTAAATGTTGAATAGGCAACGGCACGTACTCGTAATGCTGCTCAGAAACCGCGGCGTCGTTAAAACTACGCTTCCTTCGAAATATGTGTTTGACTTTGCACCTTATACGGTTTTAATAAGGCGAGGCATGTGTTTGAGAGTACTGCATGAGCTTTGCGGAATCAGGGTTGCCAAGCCAATCATTATTGTACCAAGCGAAAAAAATCGTAAAATTGTTTACTAACACTGCGAAGTAATGCGGCAGTAGGTACTTGATTGAACTTTACTCAGATTAATTAATCAGATTATTCTTTGCACAATATGACGTGTAAATATGTTCGGCTTTCATTCCAAAAATATTAGGGTTTCCTTGTCTGGGCAGGGTAACATTGCCTTTTAAATGTTGATCATTTTCAGAATTGTACGGCTTGTACGGTGTACTCCTAATAAAATAGAACACCTCCATGTTTCTCAAAAAGAATTTGTTTTGTCAGATATTTAAGAACACTTCGTTGTGTCAGACCATGTTTGTCAGCCTCCGTAGCTTAATAGTCACTACTAACCCTGCTTACGAAGCTAAAGGTTCCCGAAGGTTGTAGTTTCGAATCCCGGCGAGGGCATTTATTTGTGAGTTTAGCACAAATATTTGTTACTTGGTCATGTATTTTTTTTTATACATTTAAGTATCTAAATAAGTGTACCCATTCTATCTTTTATATTGAATTAACGTCGCTTACTAAGCGATCAGAAGCCTTAATTGTGAGCTTACCGTGGGGCAATAGGTCGATTGGTATTTAAGATTGTCCAATCCAATGATATTGATTTATTTATTTACTACTATGCCGTGTGGTGACGGCAGTAAGAATACATTTGTCACCACCCCAACTCTTCCCGCGGGTGTCGTGAGAGCCGCCTAAGGGATTGAAGTGTCACAGGCCATTCCTGATTGAAGATTGATGATGGGCAGCAGCGTCATCATAGTGGACACATTACTACGATCGCCAATCCGCTGCCCAGCATGGTGATTACGGGTATTTACCTCCTAATTTATGCGCATAGTTAATAGGAGAGGCCTATGTCCAGCAGTGTACTGAGAGAGGCTGATGACGTGACTATTAAATTAGTATACCTGACAACCCTAAGTAGATATGACTTTTTAGGGAAACGCGGCATGCTCATAAGCTGTAGCGATGTTTGCCGCGGTGAATGTGGCTCCGACTTTACAAACATTTTGTACTTGTCTGAGCACAGTCTAATATAACGGCGGGTAGGTAGCGCGCCGGGTGGGGTCTTGAATTTAGGTTTAAATGCGTTCTAGTTCTCTAACTGGATTGTCTGGGTGCGTAGCCGGACAAGTAAAGGCAAGGTTTTCGGTTTATTTAAGATTTTAATCGCTAACACTCAGTCATGAACGAAATCCAACTTTACTGTTTGTGTCGCATACCTATTTACGATATGTGTCAAAGACGTCAAATTCTACGGAAAGTCAGCCATGTCAGTGCTATCATGCTACATAGGTTGCCTTTTATATTTCGGGATTTGAACGAACTAGGATTGCCATCTGTCAAATGAGTTTTAAAAAGTACAGTTCAAACGTTTTGGCGGCAAAATAAAGAAAAAAAAGTTTTGTCACTGATCGCATTTTGTTTTTAACTGTTGATTGAAAAATTATCGCATCGGGCTGTCACGGAATTAACTCGAGAACATTTTCGGGCGATTTTTTTTACGATTTTCGACGCGGCCTCAGTCAGCAACCGTGCATAGAAGATTTTTTTTCAACTTTTGGAGATGAAGCACCATCAAGGACGAGTGTTTATCGTTGATTTGTAGACTTTGTTCGTGGCGGAAGTTCGCTTGAGGACGAGTTCCGCGAAGGTCGTCCAAAATCAGTGGTTGTCCCGAAAAACATTGACGCTGTGCGTGAACTAATATTGCAAGACCATCACGTGACATATCGAGAGATTGAGACGTTCGTGGACATTAGTGGGACCAGCATACAAATAAAATTGCATGACCATATAGCTGTTAAAAAAAAATTTTCGCGGTGGATACCACATAATTTGACCGGTGATCAAAAACAGGCTCGCGTGAATTGGTACAAAGAGACGCTTAAAAAATACAACGGCGGAACTTCAAAATATGTCTACGATATTGTCACAGGTGACGAATCGTGGACCTACTCATTTGAACCCGAAAATAAGCAGCAGTCGACAGTGTGGGTCTTTCAAAGCGAACAAAATCCAACAAAAGGTGTTCTTGCACGAAGTACTGCAAAAAAATTGGTTGCCTGTTTCTTTGGAAACACCGGGTGTATTGCGACCGTTCCTTTGGAAAAACGTAAAACAGTTACTTCTGAATGGTACATAACCATTTGCTTGCCAGAGATGATTGAAAATTTCAGGGAAGCCAATCACCAAAAACGAATTATACTGCACCGCGAAAATGCGAGTCCACACCAGTCGGCACAAACATCGGCCTTTTTGAAAGCCCAAAATATTGATTTAATGGATCATCCACCATATAGTCCTGATTTGGCTTCCAATGATTTATTTTTGTTCCCAAACATCAAAAATAAACTGCGTGGTCAACGATTTTTGACACCCGAAGCAGCCGTCGACGCGTTCAAAAGGCACGTTTTGAAGGTGTCCCAGTCGGAGTGGTCGGACTGTATTCAAAATTGGTTCTACCGTATGAAAAAATACATAGACCTCACAGGAGAATATTTTAAAAAACAATAAAGTCAACTTTATTCGTATAAACTTGTTAATAATTTCAAATCCCGAAATATAAAAGGCAACCCTCGTATGGACAGTCGGAAACATTTTTTTTTATTCTACTGGGAATTGGTATACAATACAATAGTATTTGTACTACATAGTGAATCCTCCGGGAAACTAAATGGTAGTTTCTCTCACCTCTGCCAATACCTAATGGTAGTTTAGTGATTGGAATTTGGTTCCGTCCAAACTCATTAGTATTGAGCTCAGCAAATACTTAAACTAGATTCAGCTCCAAACTAAGTGTTGTTCCAGAAAATCGCCGCGCAGCTACGTCACCTATTGTTAGAGGTAAGTACCCGCTTTTGGTTCGTTGTGAGCGTGTAGTAGATTAGTTAGAATTTAGAAGCGTAATATGTATGTATGGTAGATGCCACCTGTGATGCGCTTTCATCAGGAAGAACATGCATTTATTTAAATCTCGTATAGTGTATGAGACAAACTAGAAGACGAAATAGCTGATTGCGAGCAAAATAGTGAGTCAAAATTGCCGTATTCGACCTATTAGATGGGAATACCTGTGTTTTCTTTTAAGGCTTGATTATTTAGACTAAAACCCTTTTGTACCTAATTTATACCTATCTACTAATCATGTCATAACTCAGGAACAAATAAATATTCATTCATCACGCAATAAATGTCCTTCCCGGAATCGACCCAGTCTCGTATGCCTCACTGCAGTGCAGACTAAGCTATGCCTCATGCCTGTCAAACGATTGCTATACGCAAGGACTATGATGAGCAGTGCCATTCAAAGCCGTAATGGACCGCTAGCACTGAATGCAATCCCAGAGCGCAGCCGGCAGCCATGGAGGAAATGTAAAACTGTGCAAATAACCTCAATCAGAATACCCCCCCGCCCTAACCCCGACGTAGAAGGACACGCGAGCCTGCTTATGTTCTCGATGCTAGTAGAACGTTCTAGAACCAGTGTTATTGTGACCCGGAACATCGTAGATGTTGATTTTGTGATCGACAAGGCAGCGCAACTTTCTTGCGAGAATTAAGTAAGCTGTTCGCTGCATCAGATGAAAAACTGAAATAAGTGTGATAACTAGAGCAGCATGGCAGCAAGATCGACTATCATTGTAAAGGATGCATTATTTAAATAATAGTCTTGTAAATAACTGTTTTGTAAAGTAGGTATTACTAAACTTTGATACATGTGCCCGGATATACGATATGGCATTGCTTCTGGAGCCTAACACGATTTAATCACGTAGATAGTCATGTTTTATGATTTATATTTTGCTGATGAACTGCCGATGGGTCATTTGCCAGATCCTAATTAAAATAGTTATTTTCCTATAAACGTCTTCGTCGTAAAAATACCGTTAGTGCGATATAAGAACCTCCTGTACGATTCAGTGACATCTACCGGCATAGTTTGTCATCTTTATGGAGCGCATTTAGCGTCGTACAGCTAATTCTATCTGACGACTGGAGGTGACGTTCTAGATAGCATATGTGGGACATAGATAATTACATATGTTACATCAGGTATGAGTGAATATGATAGCAATATGCCCAGATGCCAGATCGTTTTGAGGCAAGTACAATATCATTGGCGAACGAGAAATGCTGCCCTCCTTTCGATCTTACTCTATGATGTTCCTTTATATGCTGGTCCTAAGGGAAACCAAATATTGGTTAGGCTAGTCTGACCGTTACCCGCGCAATCAGAATAATACGGCAAACTTGCTTCGTAAAATGAAAACAAGACTCGCGAAAGGGCTTTTAAGCGTGCTTTGTTTCCACTTCCGGGCTTCAACCATATAATTAACTTAGCTCGCCAATCTGCGTAATTAATACTTTTGCGAAGGTAGTCGATCGTGAAATTATTATTAGTTAATTATAAATTCTGCAGCTAAGATGTTAAACCGTATTCAGATAAAAATTAATTATGGTAACTTTTGAATAATTCGAGTGGTTTCAAAAGTATTATAATAAAGACTAACAACACCTTTCCTTTTGACATTCTCATACATCTGATAGGCAACCGTACGAACCAACTTGATAGTTGAACTTATAGACGATCACAGCTACTATTATGATATCCTAAGTACAAGACTATTATTCCCATTCGAGACGAATTCACTTCTACTTAAAACTTCAAGAGCATCGTAAAGATGTAGTAAATCGTTTTTTCCCATCGTATTTTTACGAAAATTTTCTTTGTCTCAATTAGCTTTAGTACAATTGACATTGACGTTTATCAAAACAACATGAATTCTGTGAAAAACCGTATTGAAGGGATTATGCATTGCATCGTATACATAGAATAAATTGCACAGTTTTTTTTTTATTACAACTCTTCTTTAGGTGTAGCTACGAGGGTTTTCCGTTCTGAGAAGAGCTCTTTTATGAGTAACAGCTTTTTAAAGCTGCATTACGTAGAAAAGTTCCTCAAATCGTTGAGCACTGCTGCGCAACGGACACTCTTATATTCTTCTTTTACGAATCACAACTCCTAGTTTACCCAAAACTCACAGAGGTTTTTTTTTTAGTTGTTAGGTATTACAAGTGACTGAGTCAGATGTTCCAAATTTACGTTTTCCGATGTTCCCGATAGGGCCTCTAAGCCAGGCCAGCTACTTAGCTACATTATGTCAGGGTAATCAAGCGTGCTTCCACAGCAAATCAGACAAGCGTGCTAGTGCGACTGACGTGAGTGGAGTAGAAGCGTTAAAATCAGGTGAGTTAGCTTGTCTGTCTGTTATGATTAGGATTGTTGTTTGATTTTGCAACCCCTGTCCGACTCCAAAGGTGTTTTAAGGCTACTTTTACGCGCCGGAGTGAGAGCGAATTCTGTAAATACACTCGAGCATGACGCAAAAAACCTCGTAGCAAAATATACGATCATTTGACTTTAATATTTTCTACGGTAATGAAAATAAGACATTATGTTTTTTCTATAAAGTAAGCAAATAAGGCACATAATTAGAAAGTAAGGTAAATACTCAATGGCATTATCTATCCCGGAAAAGTCGATTCGAAATTTAATCAGAAGAATTATAATTTTTTCATCACAGCGCGCCATTGCTTGCAGGCATCGTGGGAGTAATAAATTTTGTCTTACTATTTTTTTGTCCGCAAGTGTGATGAAAAACATTGTATGCATCACGGTCGGTAAGCGGAATACTAACGTGAGTCATTAAAAGCCACACTTTCGTTAGTAATACTGCACTTACCTCCCTAGATGCACAATATACTATTTAAAATGGTTCAGAAATACCTCTTTACACAGTGACTGAGTTGACAAAGATAGAGTATTCCCTGAAGCCAAAACACAATCCCGTAAACAGAGACGACAAAAGAAACTTTTTATCACGGAAATTATGCCCCAAGGAAGTGAATTGGAGATGAAGTTTTTATGGGAGTTTTAGTAATAATATAAAATAACTAGTTTCAATATATACACGAAATATACTGAATGATGGAGCGCATAATAGATTTGTTTATGAAGATGCTCGTGTGATCTCAGGGGTAAGTTGTGTTAATACTAATAGAAATAAAAACTGTTAGTACTAGAAATTTGTAATTTGTTATGGATATACATATTACATAATTAGTCATGCCGACAAGAATAAAAAATCATTACAAATTTTTATGCACCCCAACGAGTAGAGTGGGGATGATTTTTTTATTTTGTTGAAATCCTATGAAATCCAATTGTATCTAGAGGTTATGGCTTTAGAATAAAAGAAATTGTGCCCCCCCCCCCCCCTCTCACTCTTGATCCGTGGGTCCAGAAAATATTAGGCTTACTGAATACCAATTGAAAAAAATAAGATTTAAAAAAATCCAAGAAAAATTTTATGACCTTGTGATGCGACCTTTACAAGAGGAATCCGCTGGATGCGGGGGGCACAGGACCGGTCATTGTGGCAATCTTTGGGGAGGCCTATGTTCAGCAGTGGACGTCTTTCGGCTGATATGATGATGATGATGACGATAAAGCAAAAGCTTACAAAATTACAAAAATGTCGTGTCACGTAAATCTTCGTCCAATCATGATACACCATTCATTCTATACGGACAGACAGTTGACAAATACCTTGATTAATACACAATACTAAGCCAATTAGACCTAGTCTCTCCAATTTGGGTGATTGTACTGAAGTTAGTAACAGACTGTGTCGTTGTACGCCCACAGATTTCACCCTGTAGCGTTATACAGGGTGAAACCCGAAACGTGTCTGATAAGATGATCTGGTAAAGAATAGAAAGCGAAATATAATACTCTCGTAAGATTGATATCAAGATTTCTCCGATATTAAAATAAAACAATTGTATTAATACAATCTGCCATTCTAGTCAGTAGACAGGAAAATATACGATTTTCTCGTAGCGTTATAATGTGAGAATAAATACGTAATAACCTGTAGGTAGTAGGTACCTATTTATTGATATTGAGTTTTGTACAAATGTAGCCTACTATTTTGATAATAGTGGAATCGATAGCTATGCAATAGATTCCGATAACTAAGATTACATTAACATTAACTATTACAGTAAAGGAAACGAACTTGTCTTACCTTGGCTGTCCGGTGATCCGATATCGACCAGTACTTATACCGAAGATGTCATGAGATGCGATCAGGTTAGATAATTGAACAAAATAACTTATTAAAGTTTGTTAGTCGATCAATCGTTAGCGACATCTAATGCGATGCCAGCTCCATCTAGGGGAGGATTTGATAACTATTAGGTAGATCTGCTACTTCCCGCCGGATGGGCTTAGCAGTGTCAATGTGGTCGCGATGTATTTGTTGGTTACAATATACAATTATAAAACAACCTTATACAAATCGACCTAGGACCGACCAAGGTCAGTGGTATAATTGGTTGATACTAAATACCCCGTTATGTTTGAGACAAGTTTGTTTAACGATATAAACGGCTTTAAAATAAATAATTAAAATGTAATATGAAATAAACCTGAATAGTTATCCGTAACTACTTCTTTGAGAGCCCCTTAATTACGGCCCGCGAAGAAATGGCGTATTTTCCTGAGCAATATACAAAACGCTAGGCCCTCGGGCGCTTCGTAAAAACTAAATGAAATAGCGGCCCAGAAATCGCTGAACCGGTTGACATTCTTAATGCCTGGAGCGATTTTTTGAACACGAAATGAGATTTAATTATTTACGAAAAGGGTTTCTGATTGTAAAGTTTTTGGTGTTGCGTAATTATTCGCTATGTCGCAAGTTTTTTAATTAAGGTACATTGAGGTCTGAGCTAAGTTAAGCTAGTTCACACTAAGCAAATATTATTGTTGTTGTTACTAAACAACGATATCCAATATATCCATACCTACGGTTCGACGCCGTTGACACAGCGTGATCAAAAAATTCTGAGTTCTATGCCAGTAACACACATACGTGATCAAAATAACCGTACTCCGGTGCTAAATTATAATTCAAGCTCTTACTCCTATGCCAGTGGCAAAGAAATATGAACATTTTGCACACTAGTGTCGTGTCGCCGGCATAAGATACCTACAATAATTTCGGTCACACATGCGTGTCAATAGCATATGAGTTCTAATAAGAAAATTTTGATTGGTATAGTATTAGGACTTAGTGAATCAGTACCCGGGGCGAACATGTTAAGATGGACTAATACACATTTACTTAATGTTAGACACAGCCATAATAGGAATTAGGATGAAATATCCACAAAATAAATGCCCTTAACGAGATTCGAGCCCGATTCGAGCGAGCTATGAGGCCGATCAAAGTTTCTAAGAATCTATGTTCATTTCTTCTTCATTGGTATTCAAAGCTTGGAAATTTAACTCCACTTACTCTAATTGTTAACTCAAAGCCAGAGTTTTCCAAACTTTGCGCCTAGAGCAATTCGAGTACACTCAAAATATCGACCACGTCTACAGTCAACAATGTGGTAGTAATAGTCTGAAAACAACACAAATATTTTACGGAAAGCCACTGAGTGGCGCACCGGACTGCAGGAAAGCTACCACGACCATCGAATTTCGCAATTTAGATCATCTGTCTCCGTCACTCCGACGTAAGCGACCTCGGTAAGAAAGGGACAAATGCTCGAAATTTAGGATTTATGAAGTTCGCTGTACGGTAGGCTCTCAGCAAACATTGGCCGAGTTAGAAACTTCACTCGTTACCCAGGGGAAAAATAAAGTAAAAACGTTTTGCAACAACGTTTTAAAACGGCCAGACGGGATTAAACCTTAGGTTTATGCAAATCGAGATAGATGTCAATTAACGATGCCCTAGACAGCAAATCAATACTCTTAGATATCTACAAGTAATTATTCTACTAGCCATAATAGGGCCACTCTCGAATGCCGTCTGTGGTATAATCGGGAGGACCCTTTTGTTTTTGTGGCAATTAGACGCTGTCGTAGATATACTGGGGCCAAGTAGCCAGATAACACGTTCATCGCGTTTATAACACAGAAAGAAATACGGCTTTAAGAGATATAAAGTATCCCGGCTCCCTGACACGTATCACTTATTGAAAATTTACATTGGTAAAGATGAAGGATATCAGACTAATACGAGTAAAATTGCACCTCTGTGGTGCCTTTCATTATGCGGCTAATGTGCTCATAGTTGACGCTAAACTACACGGCGCGGCGGTATCAAGCTGGTGGGACGGAACACGGCGTCATCGCCGCGGTTGCTCAGTTCCAGCGTGAATATAGCCGGCTCGACGCTAGCACAAGTAAGATAGCACTTGCGTGTATAATGCTGGTGTAAGTACTTACAGTTGACGCTAAGCTGCACGGTGGCGTCTAGCTGCTGCCCCTCCGGCATGGCGCGGTTCCACACGACGCAGCGGAACACGGCGTCATCGCCGCGGGTTCTCAGTTCCAGCGTGGATATCGTCGGCTTGACGCTAGCACAATGATAGCACCTGCGTGGATAATGCTGGTGTTAGTACTTACAGTTGACGCTAAGCTGCACGGTGGCGTCTAGCTGCTGGCCCTCCGGCATGGCGCGGTTCCACACGACGCAGCGGAACACGGCGTCATCGCCGCGGGTTCCCAGTTCCAGCGTGGATATCGTCGGCTAGCACAAGTCAGATAGCACCTGCGTGGATAATGCTAGTGTAAGTACTTACAGTTGACGCTAAGCTGCACGGTGGCGTCTAGCTGCTGCCCCTCCGGCATGGCGCGGTTCCACACGACGCAGCGGAACACGGCGTCATCGCCGCGGGTTCCCAGTTCCAGCGTGGATATCGCCGGCTCGACGCTAGCACAAGTAAGATAGCACCTGCGTGGATAATGCTGGTGTAAGTACTTACAGCTGACGCTAAGCTGCACGGTGGCGTCTAGCTGCTGCCCCTCCGGCATGGCGCGGTTCCACACGACGCAGCGGAACACGGCGTCATCGCCGCGGGTTCTCAGTTCCAGCGTGGATATCGCCGGCTCGACGCTAGCACAAGTAAGATAGCACCTGCGTGGACAATGCTAGTGTAAGTACTTACAGTTGACGCTAAGCTGCACGGTGGCGTCTAGCTGCTGCCCCTCCGGCATGGCGCGGTTCCACACGACGCAGCGGAACACGGCGTCATCGCCGCGGGTTCTCAGTTCCAGCGTGGATATCGCCGGCTCGACGCTAGCACAAGTAAGATAGCACCTGCGTGGACAATGCTAGTGTAAGTACTTACAGTTGACGCTAAGCTGCACGGTGGCGTCTAGCTGCTGCCCCTCCGGCATGGCTCGGTTCCACACGACGCAGCGGAACACGGCGTCATCGCCGCGGGTTCTCAGTTCCAGCGTGGACATCGTCGGCTCGACGCTAGCACAATGATAGCACATGTGTGGATAATGCTAGTGTAAGTACTTACAGTTGACGCTAAGCTGCACGGTGGCGTCTAGCTGCTGCCCCTCCGGCATGGCGCGGTTCCACACGACGCAGCGGAACACGGCGTCATCGCCGCGGGTTCCCAGTTCCAGCGTGGACATCGCCGGCTCGATGCTGGCACAAGTAAGATAGCACCTGTGTGGATAATGTTAGTGTAAGTACTTACAGTTGACGCTAAGCTGCACGGTGGCGTCTAGCTGCTGCCCCTCCGGCATGGCGCGGTTCCACACGACGCAGCGGAACATGGCGTCATCGCCGCGGGTTCTCAGTTTCAGCGTGGATATCGTCGGCTCGACTCTAGCACAATTAAGATAGCACTTGCGTGGATAATGCTGGTGTAAGTACTTACAGTTGACGCTAAGCTGCACGGTGGCGTCTACCTGCTGGCCCTCGGGCATGGCGCGGTTCCACACGACGCAGCGGAACACGGCGTCATCGCCGCGGGTTCCAATTCCAGCGTGGACATCGTCGGCTTGACGCTAGCACAATGATAGCACCTGCGTGGATAATGCTAGTGTAAGTACTTACAGTTGACGCTAAGCTGCACGGTGGCGTCTAGCTGCTGGCCCTCCGGCATGGCGCGGTTCCACACTACGCAGCGGAACATAGCGTCATCGCCGCGGGTTCTCAGTTCCAGCGTGGATATCGCCGGCTCGACGCTAGCACAAGTAAGATAGCACCTGCGTGGATAATGCTAGTGTTAGTACTTACAGTTGACGCTAAGCTGCACGGTGGCGTCTAGCTGCTGCCCCTCCGGCATGGCGCGGTTCCACACGACGCAGCGGAACATGGCGTCATCGCCGCGGGTTCCCAGTTCCAGCGTGGATATCGTCGGCTCGACGTGAGCACAAGTAATATAGCACCTGCGTGGATAATGCTGGTGTAAGTACTTACAGTTGACGCTAAGCTGCACGGTGGCGTCTAGCTGCTGCCCCTCCGGCATGGCGCGGTTCCACACGACGCAGCGGAACACGGCGTCATCGTCGTCGCGGGTTGGCGTCAGTGCCAGCGTGGATATGGTCGGCTCGGCGCGGGTGCGCGCGTGCGTCATTGTCGCTTCTAGCGGGTAGGTTGAGCCATCGCGGTACCACCTGGGAAGGAAATATATGAAATTTAGAGAATAATAAATTACAGATATGTACAAATACACGTTTTGTATGGAGGGTGGTCAGGTAAATCCGTCTTATCTGTGTACTCTTAGCCGTCGGTCATCGTTAAATCTTTCGATAGGTAAATTTTATTATATGGGATGTATCATGGTTCTATGTAACGTTGATGAGCAGTTGAAGTCAAAGTCAAATAATTCTTTATTCAAATTGGAATAGCAACAAACTCTTTTGAATCGACTAGGTATTGAAACTACTTCCGGTTCGAACCCTACACCGCTAACCCAAGAAGAACCGGTAAGAAACTTGAGCACCGAAGGCACCGTAAAATGAAGGAGATGTTCTTGGTAAAAATACATTTTATGTATAGTTTTATAGGTCAGTAGAACCTAGTGTTTATAATTACTAAAGTACAAATAACAAGAAAAACGGTTTTAATATATTAGGTAGTTAATTTGTTTCAAATATTGCACTTACGAGCGATACGGATCTGATAACTCGTAACTAAATAAAATAGAAATACCTACGAAAAACATTTTTATATACTTCATGTTACATGAAAATAAATATGTACTGTTTTACTGATACCTTGACATCCCATTAAGTTTATGAAAAAATATTCAAACTACCACTTAAATATATTGAGCAATCAATCTAGAAGTCGTGTTTGAAATGACAGAAAATTATGTCTATTCCATATAAACGATTGTAAATATCCACTAATGCTCACACTTAGGATTCCGTAGGAAACTAGGAACTTGAGTCTTTGCATGGCTAAGTACTTAAGGTGCGGTTAAACTAAAAGAGCATTCGCTGTTCTAGCGCCCGTTCTAAGAAATCAACCAATCACGTTTTGTGTACCGATCGAATTTCGTAGAGTGGGAGGGAAAACTACGACTACGATACGCTACTAAGAGCTAGCGATTGGCAACTTGGCTAAGCATCCATGGATTTTCATATTAGTGTGACCAAGATAGTTAGCTGCGTTTCGTTTTCCATTGACGATTAAGCGTTAGCGATTGGCAACTTGTCTAAGCACCCAGCAATTTCGCAAACATTCACTTTGCCTGTCACATTCCACCCAACGACAATAACAATGGTATTGATTAATATGTGATAATGATTACGTCTTGCCCGATAGACCGCAGAGACAGAGCGGCTGTTTATAAGCATTAAGCAATTAATTATTAACAGCATTAATAAGATGATAGGATTAAGGTTAATGTGGTTATCAGTTTTCTGAAACGTTTCGATTTGACCTAACATCAATTGCCACGAGCGCATAGCTCATTTTTATTTTTAGTAGGTACATGTGGTGTGGAGGTCTAGAGGGGATGCCTATGTTCAGCAGTGGACGTCTTATGGCTGAGATGATGATGATGATACCTACTCGTAAATGGAATTAAATGAGGAAAATCAAACTGTTACCTACCATAATTACTAGTAATCAGAATTTAGATAGTTATTTTTTATGGAGGGAAGTCGTTTTTATTTCCTTACGGAAATGCCTCGATGTCCCAGTCTAGCCCAATCGTTTGATTACTAATATCACGATATTCCGAAGAAAATAAGGTTTACGGAAGAGAGATTTCTCAAAGAAGTGTATAGTTTGAGTACGAACGTGCCAAGCATTTTCTTCTCAATGGAAAGAATCTAGAAAAGGCTATAAATAATTCCGATTAAATTAATTTAACTAACACACGGTATAAAACGGGTACCCTAGTATGAATTAAACATTTACCGTTCCATTCTACGCGTTATATGCATCCGTAACTCTTACAAGAAGTTACATTACTCACACGAGTGAACTGCATTACCGGGGTCGGGTATCAAATAAAACATGAAGAGTGCAGGATGAATGCGTCTGACGTGAATGCACGAGTGTTAGAGAGACAGGATAATTTTACGGCGAATAGTGATAAGTACGAGTAGCCGTACCATGAGGATTAACGCGGACTTATTTTCTATCGGGCTCACTCGCACCATATATATACCTACGCGAGAACGAGCGGGTTGGATAGAAAGTTAGTAAGCTCGTAGTAAGAACACTGTAGTCGTACCATGCGTTTGGCATGAAAGATTTGTGTTGTTAGCGCGCCAATAAAAAAAATCTATGACATTAAGTTGTCTGGATACAAATTTCATTTTTTTTGTGACGAAGGTAGACAACTGAGCTCTCAGCCCACCTGATGGGATGCAGGAACTGAGGCCCATGGACATAGCGATCGCCTATGCGACTTAGATGGATTGCCTCTATCTATGCCAGTAATTACACCGGATATCTTAGGCCACGGTCGTACTGCACACGCCGCACGCAACCGACAACGTCCCGTCGCACGCAGCGTCTGAATGATGTAAGGCGGGGGGACGCCGCACGCAGCGGGCGAAAACGACCACTCCCGAGCATTCTCGAACACACCATTCACCCGCTGCGTGCGACGGGACGTTGTCGGCTGCGTGCGACGTGTGCAGTACGACCGTGGCCTTACCTCCAAACCGAAACACAGCAGTGCAAACACTGCTATTTAGCGGCAGATTAACGGGTAAGACGGTGGTAGCTATTCGGGCGAACCCTGCACGAGGTCCTACCATCAGCAAACTGCTGCTTTTTTTGCTGAGACGTCCATATATACCATATAATACCTAAGCATGTACTTACACATTTTACAATATTCCTCCAAAGACTGAATACTGACTGCTTTTCCACACAATTTGAATAACTAAAGTAATTTTACTACTACAATAGAGTAAAAGATATCTCGGAATAACGTTTGAAGTCGTTGAGAGGAATAACTCGGAGCTAATCCGACAAATCAAATGATTTTTAAAGGAAATGTTAGAAATGGAAGACCTCTTTAAAGCTGGGCACGCCTTTGTGAAATGAACTAAAGAGTGAAGGAGTTACCCCTACGTACTTAAGCAATTCTTATTTATGTTTTGTGTTTGAATTAGGTTTTTTAAGGATGATACATAAATAAATCTGAAAGGCAAGTGAGGAACGAAAATTTATACAGTGTGTAAATCTAATAAGGGCGATCAATTAAACCAGGCATGGGATTCATTAGCGTAATCATGGATTACAAGGGTTTTTTTAAAGTTACTCTTAATTATGTCCCCACAGAATTTTTTAAAGATTATCTGAGCAGCAATGTAGATACGATCATTTGTGTGCCATATCACAGTTATGTCATCTGCTTTTGAAATAAGCTGTCAACGAGTGTTTAACTCGCGTATGTTGCTCTACGTTGCGCGCCGAATTATTTTGTATGGGTAATTTTGTTGCTCTAATTTTAAGTAAAAGTTATTTGAATGTACTTATTATATCGTAAACTAACACCCGTTAAGAGCATCGCCCGTATTAGACTTACACCCTGTATAATCTAGCAAACATAGATTATACAGGGTGTAAGTCTAATGCCATATCAACAATAACAAATGTTTCTACCTACATTAAACGAACACCCGTTAAGAGCTTCGCCCGTATAAGACTTATACCCAGTAATCTAGCAAACATAAATTTTACAGGGTGTAAGTCTAATGCCATATCAACAATAACAAATGTTCCTACCTACATTAAACTAACACCCGTTAAGAGCTTCGCCCGTATTAGACTTCATCACCAGCCTATGATAGTCTACTGCTGGACGTAAGCCTCTCCTATTAACTATGCGTATAGACGCAGACGCATTAGGAGGTAAATGCCCATAATCGCCACGCTGGGCAAGCGGATTGGCGATCGCAGTAATGTGTCCACTATGATGACGCTGCTGCCCATCATCACTCTTTTATCAAATAATGCTCAGTGACACTTCAATCCCTTAGTCGACTTTTACGACACCCGCAGGAGGAGTTGGGGTGATGACAAATGTATTCTTACTGCCGTCACCACACGGCCAGTATTAGACTTACACCCTGTATAATCTAGCAGCCATAGTTAATTGGGACCGGCCTAAGTCCATGCGTATCTATGAACGTAGGCCGATCCCAATTAACTATGCCCGGTAAATATGAAACTGAGTAATTCTCAGCAAAATAAATTCTATTTGCCAAAAATTTAAGAATAAAAAGGGTTCGGCCAAGTTACTAGATATCAGTCCCGTGAATAAATATGTTTTAAAATCTCTATATAAATGTATTTTAAAATGTGGAGTTTTAATTGAGGGAATGATGGGGTGAGCGAATGATAAATATTATTAACAACTACTTATACTCTGTTCGGTTAACTATTTAACTAAATGTAAAGAAACATGTAGTATCTTTTTATTTAAAACGACGAGTAGAAAATAAGTTTTAGCAAAAATGTATGATTATAACTAGGAAATACAGGGATTTACATTGTTTTGATTCATCTCAAGTACCAATTCTGATTTTAAGAATAGTTACACAAAAAGATGCATCAAGATTGTTTACATAATAGTCAAATACCTAACCAAACCAAACAGAGTATAATATTAATAAGTAGACTAACAACATAATCCAACAATGGTGTTTTTGTCTAGGCAAGTAAGAATCCCAAAAATATGTCAACTTCAACAACGCTCAGGGAGCGTTCAAGTATTACGTAACGCAATTTTTGAAGATTTTTGACCCCCCCTCCCCCCGTTGTAACGCACTGTAACTTCTTCTGTACCCCCCCCCCCCACTCTCTAAACGCTACGTAACACTCAAATGACCATTTTTACCCTAAAGTTGCAAAAAGTTATGTTATAGTTTTTATCCTTGGTATAGTTTTAATTGCGGTAATCGGATTCCCCGGGAAACATTACTGAAAAGGGTTGCCAATTTGAGTTTTGATTCCCTAGTTATTTACTTAAAAAAACAATGTTACGTAACGTGGTGTAAGGAAGACCCCCTCCCGCCCCTGTAACGCATCGTAACGTTTTACGAGAACCCCCCTCCCCCCTAAATTGCGTTACGTAATACTTGAACGCCCCCCAGACTAATATTAAAATATGCGATGTTCGCCTATTAGTGTATCTAGTAATTCGAAATCGCACAAGGTTTTTCACCCAAGGCGACAGATCTTGGTATCTATCTATACGTAGTTTTATACGATACCAGTGTGCTTAAGGTGCATTCAGCCCAAACGAGCATTCGCTATTCTAACCTACTCTACGAAATTCGGTCGCTACACAAAACGTAATTCGTTGATTTCGTAGAGTGGGGGATAGAATAGCGAACGCTGGTTTGGTCTGAATGCACCTTTAGAGAAGTTGCCAATCGCTAACACCTAATCGTCAATCGTAAACGAAAGGCAGCTAACTTGTCTTTGTCGCACTAATATGAAAGAGTGACAGAGAGGGAAAACTACGATACGCTACTAGGCGTTAGCGATTGGCAACTTGGCTAAGCATCCAGGACTCGCTGTAGTCAAAGTCGTTAATTTTGATTTATATTCTACGTCTACATTATGACTATAGAAAAGAAACGCTCTGTATTGTATTGAAACGCTATGTTAGCGTTGGCGGTCATTGTCAGATTTTTCTTTTGTGAAAGTTCTTTGATGTTTTTGTAGTTCCGTAGTAAACGCGGAACCCTCATAGTTTTACCATGTCCGTCGTCTGTATGTCCGCGGCATAGCTCAGTGACCATTAGTACCAGAGCTGCAATTTGGTACCTACAGGTACAGTCGACGTCAAAAATATTATTACGGTTTGGGTGCCAAAAATACATTTACACGACTTTAATAACAAGGCAATAAAGTCCTGTAAATATGTTTGACGTCGACTGTACCTATATATATTAATCACGCAGACAAAGTAGTACAATAAAACATAGAACAAACAAAATGTTTTCGGGTAGGTACCTCTCCTATGATTTTGATGATAGTCACCTAAATGTTAAATTTTTGCCGTTTCTTTACAATTTATAATTCGGACACAACGGCGACCTGATTCCTCTAAAATTTTACATTAAAATGGATCAAATCATTTGATTTCATATGAATCGAAGATGAATTATTGTTATAATTTATTAGACATAAATTTACAAAAGTGTGCAGTTGAAAGTAGCTCCATAAAACTATTAATAAAATTGACTGTGGAGTCAAGTCTCGCTATAAGTATTACATTATAATTATTCAATAATTAATTGAATCAGGCGTTACTTTGCGGAAGTCCATATTCAAGGATGAACAATATTGCTTTGCTCTTCCGCGATACAGAATGTGTAGCTAATTAGTGTAACCCGCTATAATTACTTGCGTATTTTTTGCATGCAATTAATTTTCCCACCCTCCCGCCGCAAAAATAAATACGCAAATAACTATAACAAACCACCACCAATAACACTATACTCGACACGTGTTTCGCCTCTCTACGAGGCATCATCAGGAGTTGACGATGTTGTCGGTCTGGTGTCGGTGTGGTGGCTTCTGTTGCCGGACACCAGACCGACAACATCGTCAACTCCTGATGATGCCTCGTAGAGAGGCGAAACACGTGTCGAGTATAGTGTTATTGGTGGTGGTTTGTTATAGTTATTTGCGTATTTATTTTTGCGGCGGGAGGGTGGGAAAATTAATTGCATGCAAAAAATACGCAAGTAATTATAGCGGGTTACACTAATTAGCTACACATTCTGTATCGCGGAAGAGCAAAGCAATATTGTTCATCCTTTTATAATTATTCATTGTTAACAATTTTGTTTTTTTAAGCCTTGGCAGGCAGCCAGGACACGGCCCATTAAATTATTCAAATTTGAAAGGTTTAGTAATTTGCAACAAGTGTCATTCCTACAACTCAAAAAAATGAGTTGTAGGAATGACACATTGTTTTACTTGCGGTACTAAAAGCGATTGTGTTATAAGCATTATTAAAATTTAATCATCACACACAAATCACTACACAGTATAAAATAAAGTAACTTTTCTGTCCCTATGTCCCTTTGTACGCTTAAATCTTTAAAACTACGCAACGGAATTTGATGAGATTTTTTTAAATAGGTAGAGTAATTCAAGAGGAAGGTTTTTATGTAGGTATAGTATAGTACCCGTGCGAAGCCGGGGCGGGTCGCTAGTACAACATAAAAATAATATACGCGTCTGTTTACTTCAATTTTCGATGTCGCATAGTAACGACACTAACGACAGTAAGAATCTATGTCTGCCAATCCCAACTCCCCGTGACAACCAGAGTCTTTCGCAGTTGATTTTTTCTATGGTAAGCACATCAGATCTGTTACAACATTGTTTGTTACTTTTGTTAAATAGTATTTATTTTATAGGGTAACAATATCAATATTTCTCAAAATTGCAATTCTTAGTCAACTCCATTGTATGAGTAAGCGTCAGGTGCTTTTGCTGGCAGTCCCAATAGATGGCACTTCAGTACAAGTTTCAATGTCACATATTGGGACATTGGAAAAAATAGCACTCAGTCTTAATAAACGTCAGCCTGTCTTAAAATTATGCAAATAATTTAGATATAAGCTAATTATTTAAAAGTTGGGATATGAAGATGAAATGAAATCGTGCCCTAATAGTTGATTTTATTTTATCGATAGCAACTCAAGTTATAATAACGAGTATTGGTACAGCGTCGGGTACTAGTACTTCCACCTTAATAGGAAAGGCTCATGTCCAGCAGTGGATTGAGATAGGCTGACTTGTGTAATTTTTGCTAAATTAATAGGAAAAAAGACTTCATTTCATATTAAAAAATTACATCCTCCAGAAAATAGGGCTAAATGAATAAATACTCTATTTGACAAACATCGCGCAAAATAGTACATTGTGTATCAAGGGAGGTAAGTACGGAACGGAAGTAACGAGAGTGTTAGAATGCTTTTATGACTCGAGTTAGTATTCCTCTTACCTACCGTGATGCATACAATGTTTTTCATCACACTTGCCGACAAAAAAATAAGTTTTAAGACATTATATTATTAAATGACGTACGGACATTTCTTTTACTCCCTAGGGAATATCACTTTTCTATTACTCCCGCTACGCGCGCAAGCAATGACAAAGTGTAATGAAAAACATTGTAAGCATCACGGTCGGTATGCGGAATACTAACTCGAGTCATAAAAGTACACTCTCGTTAATAATTCCGTACTTACCTCCCTTGATGCACAATGTACTATTTCAAGAAGCTTTTACGGAATTTCAGTGTTAAAAAACGTCACTTTCCAGAAAATACGGTGTAAGTGAATATTTCAGCACTGTTAGTGTGAGTGGTGAGCCTAGGAATGGCGCAGTGCAGTTGTCTGGGCGCACTCGGTCCTCAACTACTAATTACGATTAACACATGTTTTACCAACGGTTTTAACATGTGGAGTTTAATTAAAAGGATAAAACCTCTAACAAGTTGGTTGGCTAAGTTGGAAATATATTTGATTGCCTTGTATTGCCGACTATGAACTTACTTATATAGGTAGTAC
>JALPQI010012384.1:0-31860 GCA_025490895.1 Thaumatotibia leucotreta
GATTGGTAACGATCACCTGGATACACGGATTGTTCCATCGATGATTTATGGCAGGTAATGACTGGCATGGCTTCAGCTATTGTTGCTGAACGAATCGTTGAGGAACCTTTAGGGCTACTAAGGGCGGAATGAAAGGGAAACATTAGTTCCTAAATGGAAACGTGGCAACCGATATGCCGTGAAAAATCGAACCAAAAGCCTTCTTTACTCGTTCATGATTAATATAGTTGATGAATAGAATAAAGCCAGTAGCTGTATCATGAGTTGGAAAGTAAAGGATACGTAGGTTTTACTCGATACGTAAAGCAGAGGCCTTCGCGCTCCCTCAAATAAATAAGTGCAAGCGCGATGGTATGCTTTAAGGTGGATTTAGACCAAATGATCGAATACTCATTCTATTTATCGCCACCAGGGACCGGAACCGTTACTTTCTCCATACAAAAAGAACGGTTCTTTTTTCGTTCTTTTTCGTTCTTTTGTATATAAATTGTAGGTTAATGGAGTAATTTAAAAATATGATATTGTATTACATAAAATATTGAGCAGTACATGAAGAGTATAAAACATTTAAAAATATTTGGCTATTTCGAGGTTTTTGTAAAATACCGGTTACGGTCCCTGATCCCCACTCTACGAAATTCGTTCGTTACTCAAAACGTTCAATTCGTCGAAATTCGTTGATTTCGTAGGTGGGGGATAGAATGAACATTCGCTCGTTTGGTCTAAATCCACCTTTACGTATCGAGTAATACCTAATGTAACCGATACTTGAAAAGTCATGATACGGCTACAAGATTCCACTCATAAGTTTCGTAAAGAAGGTTCAGTCATCCAGCTTTTATTTTATCTAGCATTCAGTTAAGTACACCTTCATATCAAACAAGTCGGTATACTACTGATATGTGGAACCAAAAATACAATGACTGAATGCGTAATGAAGTCTATTTATTAGTCAAGGAATATCGATTACAAAACTGGCAAGATTTATGCATCGTTTAACTAAAATCCCAACCGAAACGCATCACCAGGCCGATCCGACATCAGCATTGTCTCTGGCTCCTCAAGTGGAACGGCAGCTGAGAACCATGATCTGTTCTTCGTGGCCAGAAAAGTCGTATAGTTCATGTAGTTTGTGGTGACATAAGCCTTTTTGGTATTGAATTGTAAATGGCTTCCATTTGTTATCTGCCAATTGAGGCAGTAAATGCGAGTTTAACTTTAATGTCGTGGGTGTTTTAAGATGGTTACAAAGTGGTGGTATAATAAATGATAAACACATGTGACGTTTTGTAATTAGGTACTCTAGAGTGTAATAGCAACATAAATATTTTTTGCATTTAGGGTGACATTTTCTCGCTAACCCATTATGACCCGAGTTATTTTAGGGTCTTAGATCTCGATAGTTTTTCTAATACCTGTTCATATGTATATGCGTAGGTATCACGTAGCATTGACATGCAGTACACGCGTTACTTGACCGTTAAAAGAACATGAAATGTCAATGTAAGATCCTTATTTTCAAATGAAACAAAAAACAGTTTCCATACTATTAAACTTTTGATTGGATAAGCTTTTGTTACCTTTGTTGTCGTGGCTATAATTTCTGGGTAAAATTCAATTCAGTACGAAGATATCAGCATATCACACAAGGTCGATAGATAGAGAAGGTAGAAGTAGTCTCTTAGATCTATCGTATCTACAACAATTAATATAATTATTAATATTGAAAAACGCGCTAGGTATTACAAGTATAAATTTTGCATATTTTTTCTGGTACCTAAACATTATTTTGGAGTGTGGGTTATAGGTACCTCGTTTAAAACGCAGTAAAAATGTAAATAAATGCTATAATTAATTAAATGGGAGAAACCTTAAACAAAAGCCAATTGCAATTACACGCCCACGCTAAATGCCACCATGTTGGGTTGTACTTGTAACATTAATGGTACAATTCTGTCTTTACAGAACTACTTTATTGGAAACCGATCTCGTTGTTTCTGTCTTTGTTAATTGGAACAGATGGTCGATTTAGACTTGTTTAAACCAATTGTAATTGGCATTTTATTTGTCTTTGCTTATTCGGCAATAGTTTTGCTTCCTGATTTGGACGAGTGACCTCAGTTATTTTGTCGTAAAATGCCTAAAAGAGTCTCAATGAATTCTGATCTCTTTTTATAACATTTCGTCTGTGGTGGAGCACAAAATGGGCTTTTATATGGTGCCTTTAAAATTTAAATTATCAATTAAATTTTTCGAAGTCTTAAATCTTAATAACTGGCCACATTTTTGACAAGCACAGACGAAACGTTAAATACTTAAGTACCGTATGTAAAATAGTTTTTTTTTTAGAATTTATCAACTTTAAAGATAATTCTTTATCTTTGAATTTGTATGATTTAATTTTGCTTTACTTGTAGAGTGTTAATTGCTATCTCCAAATCACTGACAACTATGTAGGTATGCAAAATAGTAAACACTAGAAAAGGTACCCGGTGTTTCTATGCGATTTTTTTACGCGTTTTTATTGTTCATTACCATCACCACTTTATTTTCCGTTTTATAAAAGCAAACGCGACTATTAAGCCAGAATAGCAGTTAAACATGCGTCTGCTACAAGATAACCGACAATGACTCCACTATTTAAACGCAGTTCGTCAATAATTTCGGAATGGTAATGACTTGATTTGTGCGACGGAATAATCTCATAGAACTACCCAGCCACTTCGTAAAGTCGTATTCGGAAAAATAAAAAATAAATGAAATAAAACAATATAGCGTCCTTATCATGAACAACGCTGTATTCCAAAATAGTACGCGGTTACAATTGGAATTCTAGTGCTTCATTGTTAGAATTTATATTACGACAAGATATTGTCAAGATGCAGCATTGCTCATGATAAGCGTCGATATTTCGATTGATTACATCGCGTATTTTTGAACACTTTACGTGGTTTTGGTCTACGGGTGACTGAGTAGGTAATCATCACGGTAACCGAAGAAAATATTATTTAAAAAAATCCTTATAAACATATTTACTTAGTAGCTTAATCAAAACTTCATTACGTACATTTATACATTACTCGTATCTAGCAAAAGAACTAAGTGCCCCATAGTAATTGAATTACCCGGCAACTTATATTCGTGATTAAGGGCGCCCTATCAATCTAGACTTTCCGGTTCGGCCGCAAGCCCTAGTGTTTCCGTCTGACGGCTGTTTCCGGAAGCCCTAGCTTAGGTGTTAGGTTACTGGGTTGCATATATTAGCCATAAAGACTACGGAATTCCATGTTCTACGAAATTTCGTATAGTTAGGGATTAACGTATGAAAATTGTAGTTTTATACATTAGCCGTACCATGTGGTGGAAAGTAAAGGATACGTTGGGTTTTACTCGATACGTAATGCATTATATCGCGCTCGCACTGATAATAGGTATTGGAGCGAGCGCGATGGCTTGCTTTACGTATTGAGTAAAACCTAACGTTACCGATACTTGCAAAGTCATGTTAAGGTGCATGCAGACCAAAAGAGCATTCGCTGTTCTATCCCCCTACTCTACGAGATTCGAGCGCCCGTTCTACGATTGATTTCGTAGAACGGGCGCTAGAACAGCGAATGCTCTTTTAGATTAACCGCACCTTTACAATGAAACTGAACACGAATGAGTAAATAAGTACCTACTTATCACGCTTATCAGATATTGTGTATCATTTCCAGTCTACGGGGTTCTAGCATATTTGACAACAAGACGCGGTTTTCTCGCGGCCCGTCTCTTTCTTACAAATACAATCGAAAATAGACGGGTAGCCGCGAGTAGACCGCGTGTTGTTGTAGAAGATATGCTAACTTGCTAAGGCCGCTCAATGATATTGGCTGTCTAGACTACCTTACATCAACAGCATATGATAGTGCACTGCTGGACGTAGGCCTCTCCTATTGATTGTGCGTATAGACGCATTAGGAGGTAAATGCCCATAATCGTCACGTTGGGCAAGCGGATTGGCGATCGCAGTAATGTGTCCACTATGATGACGATGCTGCCCATCATCAATCTTTTATCAAATAATGGTCAGTGACACTTCAATCCCTTAGTAGACTCTTACGAC
Organism: Thaumatotibia leucotreta; assembly: GCA_025490895.1. NCBI lineage: Eukaryota > Metazoa > Arthropoda > Insecta > Lepidoptera > Tortricidae > Thaumatotibia > Thaumatotibia leucotreta. The sequence goes on from JALPQI010012384.1 coordinate 4,106, forward strand.
ACCCGCAGGAGGAGTAGGGGTGGTAACAAATGTATTCTTAGTATTCTTACTGCCGTCACCACACGGCCGAGTACCTAGTCTAGAGTACCTAGTTTTAATAAAAGGATGTGTTATGAAGATATGATGATAAACATAGATGGAACTGCCTCGTCATACCTGTGCAAAACAACCAAAACTACAGTAATTAGAGACAACGACCGCATTGATTACACGATTGCATGCGGCGGGCGTCGACCCCGCGGCAAAAACGCTGAGTACAGAAGAAAGAGGTTCCGCATCATGTTGATGCTGAATCTGGCCTGATACCGCGAACTTCTTACCTTAAATTTCGAGAATCTGTCTCTTTCCTCAAATGGCGCTTTCGTTGGAGTGACAGAGACACTTGCTAGAAATTTACGAAGTACGCGATAGGCTTACGAAACTGAAACCTATATTGATATTATTCGGGACATGTATCACGATTCCGACTCTGTGGTTCGGACTGCTGTTGGCGACACGAAACCCTTCCCGATCACCGTCGAGGTACACCAGGGTTCCGTCCTTAGTCCGTTTCTGTTCAGCGTGATACTGGACGTACTGTCCGTAGACATCCGGAATAACGTGCATGAGCAACCCCCGTGGCTGCTCATGTACGCCGATGATATCGCGCTGGCAGATTCGGACAGAGGACGGTTGGTGAGACGCGTGAACGATTGGAAGGGGTCGCTTGAGAACGGCGGTCTGAAGCTAAATGTGGCGAAGACTGAGTACCTGACCTGCAATACAGAGGATCCCACATCCGTCCGCATAGGCGAAGATGAGGTCGAGCGGACGGACCAGTTTAGATACCTGGGATCTGTACTTCACGCGTCCGGGGAAATCGATTACGACGTCAAAGCCCGTATTGCAGCCGCCTGGGCTAAGTGGCGTGAGGTGACTGGTGTCATTTGTGACCCTAAAATGCCGGTTAAGCTGAAAGGACAGGTCTATAAATCCATCATTAGGCCTGTCCTCTTGTATGGCAGCGAAGCGTGGCCTGTGCTTGAGCGACACAAGCAGGAGCTGCGTGTCACGGAGATGAACATGCTGCGGTGGATGTGTGGCGTTACGCGGAAAGACCGCATTAGGAACTCCCGCATCCGCGGCAGCCTTCATGTCCGTGACATAGCAGATAAGCTGCAAGAGTGTCGGTTGCGCTGGTACGGCCACGTTTTACGACGACCGGCTAACTACGTGGGGAACAAATGTCTTGCCATGCCGCCGCCGCCAGGACCCGGTAGAAGGGGTAGACCCAAGAAGGGCTGGCTTGACGTCGTACGGGATGACATGCGTGCCAATGGTCTCACACAAAGGGATGCGGAAGACCGTGCGAAGTGGAGGAGGAAGAGCTGGAAAGCGGACCCCGGGCTTCGAGGCGCAGGCCCCGAACGCAACCGGGAACTACGCTAGGATGATGATGATGACGCGATAGGCTTACGATGCTGGTTTGAGGTGATCCTGGATTTTTCCAAGCGATCAAACAGTATGATATGCCACCCAGTAGGTTTAGAGTATGCACGCTCACGTATATTCATGTCACATGTTCACAGGAAAACCTCACAATTATGGAGCAAAAGTTGCCCATATTGGCCCAAAATAGATTTAGCCTGTGAGCAGTAGCACTCTTTGCGTACGCTATTAGTGGCGGTCCTGTACCAATCTCTTATAGGTAGGTAAGTACGTAAGCATACAGCCCCAAAATCCAATAAACGCTTCCTACTTCGTGGTTGGTTCTACCGTGCGGAACTCTAGATGATAAAATAAAACATAAAAAGAGGAGGCTGCAGTCATTGTCAGTCGTCGGTCACGGTCGCCACAGCTTAAAACGGCGAAAGCACTCGAATTTAAATTATAAATACGCAACCGATACAAAGCTTGACATTTATTCCGATTTAATGTATTATACAGGGCGTCCCACGGCGATGCCACATGGAGGGAAAGTACCTTAAATATCATAGATAGCGTATTTTGCTGAAAGAAGACTTTATTTTATTTTGAAAATTAAATAATACTGCATTAAAAAAAATCCAAAAAAAAATTTGCTTTTTCTAGGCATCGAACCTACTTTAAAACAAAAAAAAAATTTTTCGTAATTTTATTCTGTCATTCGAAAGAATGGATAAAAAATAACAATTTTTCTTAAGAAACATAGTATCTAAAACTAAAAGAATAACCAAAAAAGTTTGGTTCAAAATTAGAAAAAAAATTGTAGTCGGTTCGATTTCCGGGTGAAGCAAGTATTTTTTTGAAAAACTTTGAATGCAGAATTACTACATTTTAAAAATAAAATAAAGTCCTCTTTCAGCAAAATACGCTATCTATGATATTTAAGGTACTTTCCCTCCATGTGGTATCGCCGTGGGACACCCTGTATAACGTCAAACCATTCTCACTTGACGTTCGGATTGATTCGGAGGAGCTTATGCAGTTGCGCAGATATAAAAATAATGCATGCATTAGCCTATGATAGTCCACTGCAGGACGTAAGCCTCTCCTATTAACTATGCTACACGCATTAGGAGGTAAAATTAACATTATTAAAATAATAGAAATTGTTTAATTTTGATACAGTTTGGTATTCTATTTAAGGTTTACCTAAGCTTTTACCAGAAAACGATACATATTTCATAATTCTCAAATACCCATCCTATTATCAGTCACGATCTACGATAGACCCATGAGACTAACATCAGTTACCAATTCTTTTGTATGTTCTTATATTAATGAAGTAGATTTAAGTATCCATACTTACCTATCAGACTACGCCAGACATTCGCGAGCTTAACTTTGATTAATTTGAAAATACTAACTAACTAATCTAATAGATCCACATATTTACCTATCAGTCTTGCAGATGTTACTTTATATTGATAACATTAAACACTAGAATGACTAAAAATAAATCAAACTATCTAATAGTAACAAACCACAGTTTTTGAATTTAAACTTTCGCGATACTTAATTACTATAAATATAATTAAATGGTTAAACTCACGTAACCACACACAGCACAACACAAAGCACAGTTTATATCCAAGTGCCCAATCTGAAATCGTCTGTGCACTATTAGTTCTCCGCTGCAGGAGATCAAATCATTGCTACCTCCAAAATGTATCCGTCAGTCAATCACCATCATCAAGCCAATACGAGACGGATAGGTGTCGATGACGCTTGCCGTTGAAAGGTAGCAAAAAATATTACCGTTGTAAAAGTAGAGCCTCTATTATGTTTTTGTCTGGGTAAATTAGGCCGATATTCGTGTGGCTAAGTGTTTTATTGTATTGATATTTAGTTCGGTTTGAGATTTTAATGGGAAAATAAGTATTGATTAATGCTAGAAAGGTTTCTTTTATAAAATATTTAGTTTTTTTACTTAATTTTGTTATTTAATTGGATGATATTTAACGGCCGCTATATTAATTAAGTTTTGTTAAAATTAATAGAATTTTCACCACACTGCTCGTAAACACGCTGTTTGTCCTTCAATTTCAGAGCGCAAAACTGTGTTTTAACTTTTAATCTCTAGAGGTTAAAGTAATTTTTTTTTATCTTCTGGATAGACAAAAGCTGATTTGTTTATTTTTTGGAAGTTTAGGGCTTGCAAATAAATACCTTCTAATTTGTTATGGTTGAGTTTTATTTCGCATGTAACCTCGCTTTAGTGTGGTGAAAAATGTTGTCCTTCACTCGGCAGCAAAGCTAACAACAACTATAACAAATAACTATTGTTAGGTAACGGAATTGGTGATATAAATTATATCACCAAGTTACATAAGTTTATGGTTTCAAATGTAGGTATACGTTAGAGTAGGTACTCGAATTCCGTATAATTATAAAAACAATAATTTGAATTTGTATAACGGTCCGCTGAAGGCGTAACGCTCAGTAATTTTAATCGCTAAGTATTATTCTTTTAAATAATAAATTATAGGGATCTTTAAGAATACTGCGTACGCAGATTTCAGTTTCAATTGAAGATACATATAGACAGTTGAATATTTTTATTCATTGTGTTGTGGTCACCAATGTCACGATCTTCGAATGAGGGAAATAAGTAGTTACGCTACTTAAAAATCTTAAAATAGTACCGCCTTAAATCAAACAAAAATGGCATAACGTAAGCAAACATGATACAATCATGTAATATCAGAGACAGGGAGGGTCTACAGACTATGACATCACCGCGTGACTCATCGCTTCATGTTACAGGACAAAAAATATTCTGTTTGGTTTGTAGAGGGCTATAATATGTTCACCGCGATGAGTGCGTGTAGCGCTATTGATCAGGATATTTCTCATATTCATATAGTTCGGCCGTGTGGTGACAGCAGTAAGAATACATTTGTCACCATCCTAACTCTTCCCGCGGGTGTCGTAAGAGTTTAGAGTAGTTTAGACTTAGGGTAGGTAAGTTAGGCTCTTTACATCTTTATTAATATTTATTATATTGTTTATTAGATACATTACATAATTACAAATTAGAGAACTACAAAAAATTATAACTTAGAAATTACACAAATTATTAAAATTAAATTAACATTAAATGCACACACACAGCTTATCACATTACTTACAACCCCGTCCCTTGCCGTTTCCGGTGCAAAAGTACCCATAACGCTGGCAGCATTTCCACGCTGGATAGGTTATTAATATTAAAATAAATAAAACTAAACCGATATTGCCGTGTGGTGACGGCAGTAAGAATACATTTGTCACCACCCCAACTCCTCCTGCGGGTGTCGTAAGAATCGACTAAGGGATTGAAGTGTCACTGACCAGTATTTGATAAGAGATTGATGATGGGCAGCAGCGTCATCATAGTGGACACATTACTGCGATCGCCAATCCGCTTGCCCAGCGTGGCGATTATGGGTATTTGCCTCCTAATGCGTTTATACGCATAGTTAATAGGAGAGGCCTACGTCCAGCAGTGGACTATCATAGGCTGATGATGATGATGATGAAACCGATATCACGATTACCACTCATATTTTAACGATAAACCGGTCTTGATTGCATAAACTTACGTTTAATTTTATCCTGACGTTTCGGGCATGACGTTTAAGTCTGCCAGACGTATTGTAATATAAAATATTGTAAGTACTGTTTATTACCTCTGTGTACTGTACGAGTTTGCCTAAGATAATAATACCCGTCATGGTGAGAAAGATTCCTATAGCAATTAAAACTGCCAAATTATTGCACAAATTTATTCGTTACGGGAAACTTTATGGTTGTTCAGCGTCCAGTGAGCGTGAAGTCAGCACGTGGTACCTAAAGATGTGAAGGCAACTGCGATAACAGTTAAAGTCGATTTCATTTGATATTAAATAAATAAATAAACATCTTGGGATTCTTGGGACATCTAAGGGTGCATTCAGACCAAAAGAGTATTCGCTGTTCTATCCCCCGCTCTACGAAATCAACCAATCACGTTTTGTGTAACGATCGAATTTCGTAGAGTGGGAGGTAAGAATAGCGAATGTTCGCTTGGTCTAAATGCACCATTACACAAATACATGGACAGCCACGACCCACGAGCCATAGGCTACGGAGTCTGACGAAAACACATGATAATAAATAGTATCAGGGACGATGACTGTAATTAAAAAAAAAATCACATTATGCACGACATAATACACGATAAAATTATTAAGTACTAAAATGTAGATTGCGGTAATTTTTATACAGAAATTAAATTTAATAAATTGGAAGGAAATTAAAAGAGGAGGTCATTTGGCACTTTTATGTATTTCATATAAAGTTGTCGATATCTAAGAATGATCATTTGATAGTTTAGAAATGGGCCTTAAGGTGCGTTTAATTAAACCAAAAGAGCATTCGCTGTTCTAGCGCCCGTTCTACGAAATCAACCAATCACGTTTTGTGTACCGATCGAATTTCGTAGAGTGGGAGGTTAGAACAGCGAATGCTCTTTTAGTTTGAACGCACCTTTAAGGGTATCCGAAAAATGGTGAGTTTTAGAGTTAATTAATAAACTGTCAAAAGCCAATCCAGCCGACAATGTGATGCCTTCTGCGCTACTAGCTATTTATAGGTATAATAATAGAATAAAAATCAATAGTTATTTGTTATACAAGGGTGCAAAGTTGTATTTTACCCGCGAGTATGAAATTGAAACACGAGCAAGCGAAAGGATTCTATAGATGAACCACGAGCGAAGCGAGTGGTTCTAAAATAGAATCCTGAGCGCAGCGAGTGTTTTAACATACGAGAAGTAAAATACATTTGCACCCGTGTGTAACACAAAACTTTTCCCCTCACTATAGCGAGGAAACTCAAAAAAGGTAATTATTTGTTCACATTACAATCATCATCGGGTTAGTGATAATAATTTTCCAAATGCATCATGTTTAATGCAAGATTTTGTCGCAATAAACTTAGGACGAAAAAGTAAACGTAGCACGATTTTAACACATTCCTGTAGTTGCACACCAACGCCAATGCATTATTAAATCATTCTCATTCATTATTTTTACAAAATTATAACAGAACACCCTGAAAGTTGTTTAGTATGCTATTGTTATGCGTGTTCGAGTCGGTAAATAAAGATTATAACCTATAATATTCTTTGACAATGTTGACGTTGAAATTTTCTGCGTTTTGTGATTGCATCTAGTCATCTTATCATCATTCACTAAAACAATTGTTATTTATGGAATTTTAGGATTTTTATATAATAAAATCCTCATATTATATAAAAGTTTGTATTTTACACTAAATTCTCAGTCAAATTATTTAATTATCATTAATATGGAACGATTTCCATGAGCATTTTACGCTTTGTTATTCCAAAACCAAGATCATTACTTTGCCACACAAGTGAATAATATGCGTTTTTACACGTTCGTATTAAAGGATAAACGAGCACTTTACGAGCTAGTGAGGGGAAAAAAATCTTTATTGCATTACAGCACAATTTGTTGATAATGTTAGGCGATGGAGCCACCCGGTAAGCAAAAAATGCCTGTGAATAGAAATTAGATGTAAAGTTTAGGAAAGGGTGTTTTTTTTTTCTTTCGCCAACAAACTGTTTTGCAGTTTGGGGAATTTTTTGTAGTAGTTTTAAGAATTGTACCAATCTAATAAATAAAAAATAAAAAAACTTCGTTCTTTAACTCCTTTAAGATGAGATAATGGCTATAAAACTTCATAGTGGCTGTCGTTTTGACAGTCCGAAAAAAGATGTTGATTTGACTTGCCAGTCATCATGCCTACTGCAGCTGTTGTATAAAACTGCAACATGAGCTTTTCCTTTTGCAGTACTAATGATAGCTATACACAAACGTTTCATTTAAAATTTATAAACAACTTCTTCCAACAGTGACTCACATCGAGTTACTCAGAAGCCCATGTTTTAAAACGGCTGCTAATGTAACTACTTTTTTCTGAGAAAACGTGACAAAATATTTTTTCAGCATGCTACAAAGTTTATATTCTGTTAGTCATTAAGTTTTATGAATAAGTAATTCCCAAATCGAAACTAGTCTATTTAGATTCATGAGATGCTTCGGTACGGTATTTTGTCTATTTTTTTTAATGGTATTTACGCAGTAATATGCAAATACCAACAACTGGCCAGAAATTGCCCTAAATCTGGAAGTTTGGAAATCTAAGGGGCTAACTTCAGGCCTTTGCCCAGCAGTGGGACACCATACGTGTACGTGTACCTACTGTACAATCGACTATAAAGAGTTGTGTCTACTTTTTCACCTTATTATAATTCGTCCCCGGGTATGCCCAGGGCCCACTTTAAGGACATCCCCGGGTATGAATGACTGTACCAGAAGCACCAGTGGATGGGAATCCTTTTAATCCCAAGCGTGCGATTATAGCACATTTAGATACATTATGAGCTTAGAACCTGGTATTGGTTATGTTATTACGTGAAGATTTTGCAATAGTGCCAAAATATCGGCAGCTCAAACACCCTTTGTTTTATGATATACGCGGTGCTCGAGACCATTGCGAGGGATTTTAACCCTTAACTTGGCAGTGTAAAAATACACGAAAAAAGATACACACACACACACACACTTTAAAGATACATACTTTTTGACCCACTTTTTGTATTTTTTTTAAAGACAGAATTTTTTGCTCTACACAGCGGCGAGGAGGCTAGAACGCACGATTTTTTCAAATTCTGCCAAGTTTAGGGTTAATGCTGTATTCCTGACCATATTTGGGCATTTCTCAGAGCATTTTTCAACCGCCGGGACTTCGGTGGCAACATTATTACCCGATTTCCGTAAGTATCTCATAATTTTGTTGGATGTCTTGGTAGTTGTCAACTACGTCTGCCAATATAATCAAAAGCTTGGATCTCTCACGGGATTCGTGTGAAGGTGCTTTCAGTTCAGACCAAACGAACATTCGCTATTCTAACCCCCCACTCTACGAAATTCGATCGTTACACAAAACGTGATTGGTTGATTTCGTAGAACGGGGGATAGAACAGCGAATGCGCCGAATTCACGGCGGTTGAAACGCTCGGAGAAATGCCCATTTAGAGTCTTTAAAATTATATAAAATTTCCTGGTCTCGGCTTGGTTTCAGAGATAATCAAGCTTTTTTCGGAGAGATCTACCTACAGCTTAAATCTGTCTAAAGTTATTCAGTGTTCAACCATCTTTTACAAAAATAACCTCTCATACAGCCTAGGTATCCAACTCGGGCCATTCACCCCCAATCCAGTAATTATTAAAGTCGATAGTCACGCGTCGGTGGGTGCGGCCACACAACTTTTTCGGAATTAAAATTATTACCTCCATGACAATTTGTCAAGATATAGCACGTAACTTTGCGGTTAATAACGTAATGGACTAATTTGTGAGGTGGGGCGGATAATTTAGCGGTAATTATTATGTCAAGGGCATTGGAGAATATAATCAATGTGGAATATCGGTTAAAAACTGTATAAATATATCATATCGAAAAAACACTATTTTTGTCTTAAAACGGATCAGACTTCAGACCTTCTTTCTTAGGGAGTCAGATAAGAAAACTGTATTAATCTACTTTATTAGGTACGTTTATAATGTACCTACGAAGGAAGATCTATGATGGTCAACTCAACATGTCTCGTAAGCTTCGTAACTAATATAAATTACCAAACTGAGTATACTCGTATTTTCCCCCTATAATTGGTTAAAGTACGTGGGCATTTTCACTTCTAGGGACACCCAATTAGCTTAACTCTCACAAAATTAACGTCGATGTCAGCTTTGTAACGACAATTAAGCATGAAATATTTACGTAAATCCACTTTTTCGTGTTTTTATATTGCATATACATACGCGTATTCTTTCTGGATTAAATGATAAAAAAATATTTTTGTTAATATTTAAAATGCTTGATCGTCGTTACAAAGCTGACATCGAAATTAACTTTTTTGTGAGAGTTTTTAAGCTAATTGGGTGTCCCTAGAAGTGAAAATGCCTTATTAAAATCTTTTTTTGTGGGTGACATTCAATGGCTTTTAGAATTGCCTACTCCAGCTGCTACGATAATTATTATAAACTTAAGAGCCTCATAATTATTATTCTAAAATACAAACAGCTTTCTGCTAAACAAAGATCGCTAGATCGAAGATACCATTAAGACAAGGAAGCAAAGCCTGTATTTTAGTTTTCATCACAAATGAATGGTTATTCAATTCGCCCACGACTTATTGTCCGTTCATTATACTCGTACTATCGCTTGTTCGTAAAGTGAAGTCGCATGAGATATATGAGCTTGCCTGCCTGCCAGACGACTTCACTATCCGCAAAGACTAGGGTTGCCCGACGTACTGTAATATTACAAGGATGAACAATAGTTTTTACTTTAAACCGACATCTGTATATTTCAACACAAAATCACTACTATCATCGCGGCCATCTTAGGGTTCTTTCAGTCACTAGACATTCCACCAGCAAAGTTATGACCTATCATTACTTGGATTTATTATGAACGAAGGGACCAAATTATAAGAAATAAGTGAGATTTCGTTTCTGAATAGCGTTTGATGAAATGCGTGGGTTAGATAAGGTGGTTTAATGTTTTATGGTCGGCGTTTCGCAAAATACACATTTAATAACGGTGTTTGGAATTGAAAGTTAAAAGGATCCGCTAAGATGAAGTGGGATTGGATATGCTGCAAGTATTTAGACAGATGTGGTGACGGCAGTAAGAATAGATTTGTCATCATCCCAACTCTTCGGCCTACGTCCAGCAGTGGACTAGATAGGCTGATGATGATGAGATGATTTAGACAGATGGGCCAGAATTACCAAGTAGCTAATCATTAACTGGGTGCTTAGCAAAGTTGCCAATCGTTAACCCTTAATCTTCAATCGTAACAAACCAAAGGCAGCTAACTGTCTTTGTCGCACTTATATGAAAGAGTGTCAGGGAGGGAGAACTATGATACGCTACTAAGCGTTAACGATTGGCAACTTGGCTAACCATCCTGGAACAGTCAAATCATAGAAGATGGCAGGCATAGTAAAAGCACATATAAATTAAGATAGTAGGATAGCTTGGATGAATTCATTGTAGAGCATGATGACGATGTAATAGAGGATAATAACAGGACACTAACCGGTACTGGTATAGAAGTAAGTTACTACGAGAAAATATAATAAAAATAATCTCTCAGACCAGACGTTACGGTGCACGGTGCGTGGCAATTATATTCGTATTAGAGATTTTTCACTTTTAGCAGTGATTATATTGGGTGTTCTGTACAACCAAAAAATAATTGTGAAATTAAAAACCTTAATTTTAATCACGTTTGTAACGACAATTAAGCACAAAATTTCAATAAAAACTAGGGTTTTGGTGTTCATTTCATAAACTATGAATATACTATGAGCGATATAATGATCAAGTTTAAATTCCTAAAGATATCGTACTTAATTATCGTTACAAACCTGATTGCAATTAAGGTTTTTATGTCACGTATGCCGTGTGGTGACGGCAGTAAGAATACATTTGTCACCACCCCAACTCCTCCTGCGGGTGTCGTAAGAGTCGACTAAGGGATTGAAGTGTCACTGACCCTTATTTGATATAAAAAAAGTAAAAAAAGTTTTAAGTTAAACGGTTTTTATTGCACCAAAAACTAGAAAATAAAAATTAGTTGTAACTAACCGTAGATGCTTCTTTCTGTAGATTAGTCACGTGAAACTATTATCACTGTAGTCTTCCCAAGTTGGATGCTGAAAGCCACGTTTAGCCTCTATGTCAGTGGATTAAGCGTTACCTAATCGGAAACTTTTATCAAACTGAAATAAAAACGTGGGGCGTACGCAATTATGATTAAGTCACTATAGTTATTTAAGAACACACATAGAAATCAAGACAGCAATAGTGAAATAAGTTTTGTTCTGGCTTTGATAAAAGTTATTTACCTCCGTAGAAGTGTTGGAACAGATGGATGATGCAAAATTAAAGCTACATATTTTGAACTTGTATGCTTCTTTATAATAGCGCCCCACGTTTTTATTTTAGTTTGGTAAAAGTTTCCGATTAGGTAACGCTTAATCCACTGACATAGAGGCTAAACGTGGCTTTCAGCATCCAACTTGGGAAGACTACAGTGATAATAGTTTCACGTGACTAATCTACAGAAAGAAGCATCTACGGTTAGTTACAACTAATTTTTATTTTCTAGTTTTTGGTGCAATAAAAACCGTTTAACTTAAAACTTTTTTTACTTTTTTTATTTTCAAGTTTTTAGTGCAATTGTAAAGTTAATTTCCGATACTATACCTACTTATCCTAGGTCAAAGATGTTGTTTGTAATATGCAATACAATTATGCGTGCTAGCCTTTAACTCTCGCGCTTTAATCACGACACACATGTAAACTTAATGGACATTATTTTATGTGTAACGAGAGAAGAATCCCTGCTGAACAGATATTTTTAGAAATCCGACACTAAAAAAGGAGGACCACAGGGTCGAGGGCCCAAAGGGTCAATCCATGCAGTCTATCAACCTGAGGGCCATAGGCTCGACGGCACTAATATGGCACGCACTACGTGAACCCGAGGGACTCACACTCTCTGTCTATCAATCGGACGGCCGCAAGCCTGACGGCACGCCCTAAGCGAACCCGAGGCCCCGAGGGGTATACTCATACTCTCAGTCTTATCAACCTGATGACTGCAGGTCCAACAGCACGTCGTCATTTACGTGTATTTTATTTTATATATATAATATATATACATGTATTTGTGTGTTATTTTGTGTACCTATATTTATATATTTAGTTTGCTTTTTGCATAGTGCTGGTTTGTCTCCCTTAATATACTATTATTATTATTATTATGTAGCCTGTAAGGTGTCCCACTGCTGGGCAAAGGCCTCCCCCATGGATTTCCACTCATCCCGGTCGCGAGCAATTTGTGGCCAGTCGTTAAGAAATGCGTCCAGGTCGTCCCGCCACCTACGCCTAGGCCTGCCACGCCCACGTCGCCCTTGCGGCTTCCACTCCGTGGCTAGAATGGCCCACCTTTGTGGATGCATGCGGCAGACGTGGCCGGCCCAGTCCCACTTTAGCCTGGCAGTTTTGGCTCCCACATCAACGATCCCGGTTTTTGAGCGCAGCGTAGAGTTCCGGACTCGGTCGATAAGTTTTACTCCTAGCATGCTGCGCTCCATGGCTCGTTGGCAAACCTTCAGTTTGGTCTTCTGCAGTTCTGTTAATGACCATGTCTGAGCACCGTAGGTTAGGACAGGCAGAATGCAGACGTCAACGAGTTTCCGCTTAAGGGTAAGCGGTAGGTCTCCCTTTAGTAGGTGTTTCATAGACCAATAGCTCTTCCAAGCGTTTTGGATCCTCCTTTCGAGTTCTTTCTCCTGTCGTTGGCTGAAAGAGACTAATTGGCCTAAATATGGATACTCGTCGACATAGTGCATTATCTGCCCGTCTACCACTACCCTGCGTGCCGCCCCGTTGGTCATTAACTGCGTCTTAGCCCTATTCATGCTAAGACCAACTCGAAGGCTTGCCGAACTTAGGTCTTGGAGCATTTCTTGGAGCTCTGAAGCTGATGAGGAGAACAACACAATGTCATCGGCGAAACGAAGATTTGTTAATCTTTTGTCTCCAACGACAATGCCTTTGTTCTCCCATGAAACCGCCAGACTGCGAAACACTTGTTCTAGTGTGCTTGTGAATAGCTTGGGGGATAGCGGGTCTCCCTGTTTAACGCCTCTTTCGATTTTGAACGGCTGGCCTGATAGTTGTAGTTTTATATCTGCTGTGCTATTGTTGTAGATGGATTGAAGTAGATCTATGTACGTAGACTCGATATTTTGCTGATGAAGTGCTGCAAATATGGATTCATGATTGATACTGTCGAAAGCCTTTGTATAGTCTACAAAGGCTAGGTACAATTTTTGGTTAAACTCGTGACTTTTTTCTAAAATTTGGTTCAAAGTATGTAAATGATCAGTGGTAGAGAAGCTGGGGCGAAATCCAGCTTGCTCGGGGGGCTGGTGCTTGTCTAGTTGGGAGGCAATGCGACGCTCTATTACTTTAATAAACAATTTATACAAATGGGAAACGAGGCTTATTGGCCTGTAGTTATTAATGGCACTTTTATCGCCTTTCTTGTGGAGAAGTGTTATATTTGCATGTGCCATCTGTTTGGGAATTTTTCCTGTCCTTAAAATATTGTTGAATAGGTTAACTATATGAGGTAATAGTGTATGTTTCCCCAGGGTAAGATATTCCGCAGTGAGCCCATCCGCTCCTGGGCTTTTTCCGAGTTTCATTGTCCGTAGGAGTTGATTCACCTCGTGATCCGTGATTGGTGGGACAGATTCGCTGCGGACATACACTCTGGATTGCGAGGATTTTAATGGGTCAGAATAGAGCTGTTTGAAATAATTGGTGCAAATCTCTAGTACTTTATCTCGGCTATATTGTTTGATGCCGTTTTCGTCTGTCAAGCTATTGATCCATGATTTACTACCTTTATGGATGCCTTGGCGTGCAGATTTTAGTGAAGTGTTTTTGCTAAGAGCTACTTTAACCATATTGGTATTGTAATTTCGTATATCACGCCTGATGCTGCGTTTGACTGTTTTATCTAGGCTATTGAAACTGTGAGATGCCATTGGAAAAGTTCGACGTTGATCAATCAGCTGCAAAGTGGTGTATGAAAGCTTACTATGTTTTTTGAAATTGGTTCTGATCTTACTACTGGCAATTTTAACACTAGTAAGTATCTTCTGGTATTGGTCTTCAACGTCCTCTACATCGATGCTTAAAGATTGGAATTGATTTTGAAGTTCGAGATTAAATATATCATAGTTATTGGTCATTGCAAGTCTGTCAAGATTTTTGAGTCGATGCGAAAAGATTTTTTGGCGTAATATTTTAAAATTGAAAGAGAGTTTTGCACGCAAGGGTCTGTGGTCTGAGCTAAATTTGATCCTGTTTATTACGCCAGTATTTTTCACGATGTCTAATTTGGATGCTAGTATGAAGTCTATTTCGTTTTTATAATTGCCATCAGGAGAGATCCATGACCAACGTCTCTGTTGCTTTTTAACGAAAAAACTGTTGCAGACCTTCAAACCCTGACCAAATGCGAATTGAAGGAGACGTGTACCACGTGTGTTCCGGTTTCCAAACCCGTGTGGCCCAAGGACTTGCTCATCGCCCTCCTCGCTTCTGCTACCTAGCTTTGCGTTAAAATCGCCAATAACCATATTCCAAGTGCCTCGCTGTTCGTCACAGGCCTTATTTAGAATATCGTAAAACTCCTCAATGTCGTCATTGTGGTGGGCTGAAGTGGGAGCGTACGCTTGGATGATAGTTAGTGTGTATACTTTGGTTAGTCTGAATTTTACTGTTGCAATTCTGTCGGAGTAACCCCTAAATTCTATAATATTGTGTTTTAATTTGTTGGCTACCAAAAAACCTACCCCATTTGTTCCGCTAGTGGTTCCATAGTGATAGAAAACGTAGTCCCCTCTATCGGTGGTTTCCTCGCCTGCTCTTCGTACTTCTGCAAGACCAACGACATCCCATTTAATATCGTGGAGCGCGTTCTCTAATTCCACTATTCGCTCATCTTTTAATAGTGTGCGTACGTTGTAGGTCAAAATATTGAGATTCTCGAAGTCCATATTCCGCGCATGGTTCGTTTGACGGTGGGAAGCCTTTAACGTCCGGAGATTCTTAGCACCCCTGGTCCCCAGAGATGCTCGGCTACCGTCGTCACCCAGTCTCTGAGCACCGCCGGACGACCTTTGGGGCCGTGACGGGGAATTTAACATTTCATAGGGGGTTTGGACCATAATCCCACCACGCTGGTCCAGTGCGGGTTGGTGGGTTGTCATTGCCTCGTTTGTAATTTAGCAGGATGCACCACGTGCAGGTGAGGTTGACTTGGGGCCCGTGTGGTGTTGTGTAGGCCCCCTTGCATCCCTTAATATACTATTCCTCTCAATTGCTCAAAAGTTAACTGGAAGAGATCCCTTACAGGGATAAGTTCGCCTTTGTACATTGTTTTTATATTTTTACATTTGTGATTATTATGTTTTGTGTGTACAATAAAGTGTTTACTTACTTACTTACTCACGTCCTACGCGAGTCACTCACGCTGTGAGTCTATCAGCGGGAGGGCCGCAGGCCCGACGGCTCGCCCTACGCGATTTACTCACGCTGTCACTCTATCAGCTGGAGGGCCGCAGGCCCGACGGCTCACCTTACGCATATCCACTCACGCTGTCACTCTATCAGCTGGAGGGCCGCAGGCCCGACGGCTCACCTTACGCATATCCACTCACGCTGTCACTATATCAGCTGGAGGGCCGCAGGCCCGACGGCCTGCCCTACGCGAACCACTCACGCTGTTAGTCTATCAGCCGGACCCAACAGCACGTCCTACGTGAACCACTCACGCTGTTAGTCTATCAGCCGGACCCAATAGCTTGCCGTACGCGAACCACTCACGCTGTCAGTCTATCGGCCGGAGGGCCGTAGGCCCGACGGCTCGCCCTACGCCAACTACTCACTCTGTTAGTCTTTTAGACGGAGGGCCGCAGGCCCGACGGCCTGAGGGGTGAACTCACACTATCAACAAGCGGACCGGCGCCACGTCCTACGCGAACTACCCACACTGTCAGTGGTTATGGCACACTAATAGCGGTTATTTTACACACTAATAGAGGTTAGGATTAGGAAGGGAGTATTCAATGTATATGTTTTTACCCATTGGCTAAAGGATTACTTTAAATTCAACATTTCGATTAACCTGGCTTTGATCAGTGTATGTTGCCAGTGATGACATACGGTACTAAACCGTGGTCACTTACAATGAGCCTCATAAGAAGGCTCAATGTCACCCAAAGGACAATGGAGAGAGCTATGCTAGGAGTGTCTGGGGCTCGTTGCGCGTGGAACCGATGGCCGTTGGGGCGGTAAGGTTCTCGAGTAGCGGTCACGTACCGGAAGGCGCAGCGTGGGTAGGCCCCCCACAAGCTGGACTCATGACCTGGTGAAAGTAGCTGGATGCAGGTGGCACAGGGTCGGTCCTTGTGGCAATCTTTGGGGGAGGCCTAAATTCACCAGTGAACGTCTTTCGGCTGATATGAGGATGATGATGATGATAATGAAATCCGTATGTTTCTATCAAATATCTAAAGCAGTACTTCAAAATCTACATATCGCTAAACCTAGCGGTTGTGGCAGGCATTAACACTGGAGTATCAGATTTGAGGAGTTGGACGTTAGTATTAAATTCGCATGTTTCTACTTAATATCCAAAGAACTTCTTTAAAATCAAGATATCGATAAAAGATAAACCGGAAAGCGGTTATTGTGGGCAGTACTGCAGCATCAGGAGTGAGGAGTTGGAAGTCAAGATCAGGCTGTTAGTATTTGATTATGCCAAACATGCTATACTTTCATTTTCACGTGTCCAACACTCTCGGTTAAGGTAAGCAGTATGTCTGCAGCATCAGGCTTTGAGGATACAAGGATACAAATATTATAATATTGCATTGTCATGGGGACTTGATAAGAGTTCCAAATTTTATTGATTTCGGTGCAGTAGAAGTGGTCGAAAAATCGATCACAAGATTTGAAGCATCGACGACAGTTGATACGCGGTGAAGTTAATAAAAACCGTTTAAAAATATTGATGATGGGCAGCAGCGTCATCATAATATACACATTACTGCGATCGCCAATCCGCTTGCCCAGAGTGGCGATTATGGGCATTTACCTCCTAATGCGTCTATACGCATAGTTAATAGGAGAGGCCTACGTCCAGCAGTGGACTATCACAGGCTGCTGATGATGATGATGGTGATGAATGTCACGTTAATTGGGTGTCCCTAAAAATCAAAATGCCCGCTAGGATATAACGTATTGCGCCCGCGCGCGTGCAGTCGGTAGCGCTAGAAATTGATTCGTGAGAAAACATTGTGACAGGGATTTTTGTTTACTACTCGAGTTTCGAAATCTAACGAAGTAATCTATGAGCACAACCAAAAAAAGTTTCGGAAAATGCGGAACATAGGAATTATCTTTTTTTTTTTAAAGAACATAGGAATTATCTTAAAAAAAAAAGATAATTCCTATGTTCTCTTTTTTAATTAAATCATAACGAACATCAGCTAATCACTCACTCTTCGTCTCTCAAGCGCTCGTCAAAAGTCACACAAAAGTTTAATTTAAAATAATAAGACTATATTTGTTCACTTTCCGAAAAGACTATTCATTCTTCAAGAATATTGTAGAAAAGAAGTAAAATAAAAATAATAGGTACTACAGTGCCTGTTACGAAAACAGCAAAACATGTTTTTACGAGAACATTTTTAATCTGTACAAAATGATAGATAACTTTATTATTTCCCTGGTCAGGCTTGATTTTATAATAGTATTTTTTATTTAAAGTATATTTTCATATAACAAACTGTGTTTTATTTTGTGATAATCCTTAGTCGTAGAAAAAGTAATGTATGCAACGTTGTTTAACCGAGTCAAAAAATACTCGTGGCGTCTTTATTAACAATTTTCGGCTTCGCCTCAAATTGTTACTTACGCCACTCGCCTTTTTTGACCTCTCTTAAACAACGTTGCATACATTACTTTTTCTACGACTAAGGATTATCACAAAATAAAACACAGTTTGTTATATGAAAATATACTTTAATTATTTTACCTATATTTTGAGCAAAACATTTCCCGTCAGCATAACGCACAAAAAAGTTCAAAGTGTTGCAGTTATCTGGGCGAAGAATCATGTAATTTTTGCAGATATGGTAATATTTCCCTGTTATTGTAAAAGTGCGATCAATTCGGTTCTTGGTGTTCATTATATGAACCACTAGCGTTTCCTGGGCATCAATAATATTGTAATTTTTTAAATCGTGTAACTCTTGCCGGCGACAAGCCCCCATTATTCCAAAAATTACAGCCACCTGTAACAAGAAATAGGAATCTAGGTGTTAAAAATCCTTACAATGTAATTAAATACAATATTTGCATACACAGAATACCTAAATAACATAATTAACCGAATATACTAGTGCATTAATAAAACAATAAAACAACAAGTATGTAACTATAGATTTACCTTGTTGAATAGATGATTCCGATCAGGTGCTTGCTCAATGAATGTTTTTATTTTATCTGGTAAAAAAGTCTTCGCTTTTTTCGCCTTAAAACCTTCTGACTTTCTTTTCAATAAAGCCAGCAACTTGGCGTATTTAGATTATGTCTGTCTGGTGGTATATGTTGAGAGTTGCCTTGAGTTTTGAATATTCAACCCAAAGTGAAGACGGTTTGAATAATTCTATGAGGCTTTTAAAATATGCCAATAGAACATTCTCTGAGTATGACGAAGTCTGGTATTCGATTCGCCACGCCATGAATTTCTTGTACGACTGATCGTAAAGATGCCGCGATTTTGTAGGCAACAAATTCTCAGTAACTGATTGTGCCGCCGTCGATATTTCTTCCGGTGTCAGAACCAAGTCCTCATCATAATCCATCTTATCTTATTATTATTCAATTTATTTTCTTCACTTCACAGTCCAAAAAAAGATGAAAAAAGTATTTTAAACAAATTTAAAGATTGCCGCACAAACTGAAAATAACAGTGAAAAAACAAATGACGGAATGTAATAGACACGGTAACGTTTTTTTTTTAAACTGTCAGTTACTGCCTGCCGGTGACGATTCTAAAACACTTGCGTTTTTTTCCTTACGTTGGTAGCAATTATTTTAGATACGTTATTATTTCAGACAATATGAATCCAGTTGTTTGTTAAGTTGTCAGGTTTGCGATTTGTTGTAAATTGAGTAGGTATCTCTGCTAGCAGTTGCATTTTAGCGACTTTATAAGCCTAGGGTGTTTTTGAAGAATAGAGTATATAGACTTTTCTGAAATTGTGTAAGTCCAGCTTTTATATTTGTTGGCGGGACTATATAAATGACAGATAAAAGTGCCGGAGTAGAAAAAATACATTACCGTGATAAAAGAACATGACACAAGCAATATTGCTTCCAGAGATTATCGTGACACCCGTGACACATGGTCCCGCGGGGCGTTGGAGTGCCCAGATAAAACTGACACACACTAATTACTACAAGGTGTAGGTACAGTTCACAGCAGAAAGGTGTGTACTCTACTTTACACAATCACCACTGAATGAGTGTGGATGGTGTAAGGTAAAGCGTGTTAATATTTATGCACTTGACTGTATCAAAATAAAGTAATCGCTACACCTTTTTAGTTTTTATTTTACCATGCAATAATATTTACAGTAAAATCGACTATAATTTACGAAACGCTTTTTCTTTATATCAATTGATTTAAGAGTCCTTTAACGATCTGAAAGTGCAAATCATGAATGATGAAACATAATTATAAAATCATAATCAATGATAATATAACGCGTAAATTGAAATTTTTGATCTATTGGTATACCTGTCCAAAAATACTTTTGACATATATTTTTATTTTATACTTGTGGGGCTTAGTATTTTAGTGTCCACAAATGTGTGCGTGTATAATGTAATAAAATAATATATAGGTAAGTATATTTAGAGAACAATATACAATTAGCTTAGACGACACAACCACAACTTAATTATTACCTATTGAGAATCTAAAAACACGGTTAAAAGAGAGCTCGTTTTGCGAGGAGGTGGCGCATTTTGCACAGACTGGTAGGAGACAAACAAATATTGGGTCACGTAGATGAACGAAAGGGAGGCCTGTGCCCAGCAGTGGGCTATATCGGGCTCTTAAACAAATAAAATAGGCAGGCCAAGCTTATGGTAAATTTATTGATCAAGGCTCTATTCACTTTTAGCATACGACATCAGGGTCGTGACGAGACGGTGTAAAACATGAACCCCGCACTACAGGCTGCATTTCAATCGCTGTCACTTCTTGGAAACGATTGCACACTATTTGATGCATTGATGAATGCACTATTAGCTATAAACAACTAGGTATCCTAATAAGATAAGCAGCTGATTATTGACGCAATGAATATTCTGATTTTGATGATTTTATTGCAGTGACGCCGAAATTTAATTGGCTTTGGCCTACATCTAAGAAAAATAAATTAAAAAAATAAGGTGGTGAATTAGTGTATCAATGGCGATACCCTTAACTTGGCATATTAACATATTTTTCTACACAACGACAAGAAGGCTAGCAAGGTATTTTTTTTTGTATGCCAAGTTAATAGTTAGAGCACTATGAGAGCACTGCCTACTTCAATTTAAGTTATAAGAATTTTATTTTTAATATGATAAATTGGATATAAGAAAAAAATACATTTCGAATATGAAAGGTTTAATAGAACGTTTTCTAAACGGGCGGCTTTGATTCTAAACGTTTAAGGTAAAATCTCGGTTACTTATTTGGGCGTACGTATTCTTTTTTTCAGGATTTTCAATCATCGTAGGATTTAAACACCTACTTACTCGTTCTTAACGGGAACTGTAACTGCTGTAAAAATAGTTCCGATTCTTGTGTGGTTTACAAAAGAATAAGTTAACTTAGGTAGCTTTATAATAATCCTTTACTAGCTTGGGTCATCATCATCATCAGCCTATGCTGCCACTGGTATACGTAGGCCTCTCCTATTAACTATGCGTACAGACGCATTAGGAGGTAAATGCCCATAATCGCTGGGCAAGCGGATTGGCCATCGCAGTAATGTGTCCACTATGATGACGCTGCTGCCCACAATCAATCTTTTATCAAATAATGGTCAGCGAGACTTCAATCCTTTAGTCGACTCTTACGACACCCGCAGGAGGAGTTGGGGTGGTGACAAATGTATTCTTACTGCTGTCACCACACGGCCGGTAAGCTTGGGTCGCGTGACTCGAACCCCCGTGCAGAGGCATTCATTTACGCACAAAACAGATTAAGAATACTTTGTGGTCGCTCAACAATCCCCTTAAGGAAATGAACTTACTTTAGCAAGGTAATTTTCAGTTCAAATGAACTTATTATAGGAAAGTAAATGTGTATTGGGGATTTATGTACCTTGTTTAACCGGTGAGGTATTTTTTGTGTTACGTAGTTATACTAATAAACTAGCTATTTTCAGCTTCCAACCAAACTCCTCATAACTTTATTCAAATAAGAAATGGTTGTCGAAATCTTGTGTTTGGAGAAGATTGGCCGGATCGACAAACAGAAATAGCTAGAAAGCAGAGTTGGGCAAAAAGTTCCGATTATTTTTGTATATGTGTATGTGTAATATAATATAATTTACAGAAGTAATCAGATTAATTTTGCACAACTCTGCTAGAACGCTCTATCAATAAATAAATAAAAAAAAAACAATATAAACATGATGATATTATAAAAAATTGATCTCTCTCGTCTTGGTCATCAACGGGTTAAAATATTTGCTTTTCGCTCCATCACATACAAACGCATGTAAATTAAACAGAGTATAATCTTGCAAATCATCAAGTATTTTCCTGTACTTGTAGGTATCTAAACACGACCTATCTAAACCGCAGCTACTTACCTACAAAATAAAAAATAAAAAAAATTAAAGTTCACGTCAACAGCTTATTTTATGCTACGGTACAGTTTATCTTGAAAAATAATTAAAAGCTTAATTTTACCAGCTTTTGTTTCCACCAAAAAACTAAATCGGCTATAGTTAGATTAAATCTATATCAAATATCAACCTAAGTATTTCGCATAAATTTTCACTCACAGCACTCAAATATAAAAATCATAAATAATAACATGATATTAATATTTAAGTGAATAACGGTAGTTTCTTTTTAGCGATTGCGAAGATGATAAATGATACAAAGTGCAAAAAGTTTCTTACTAAATTCATAAAATGCTTAATGAATAACTTATTTACATAATAAAGAATAGGTATAGAATAGGTAGGGAATTAATTAGAGCGCTTTGTAATACTATTGTCGAGAACTTTCATTTTGACCAGGATAAGGAACTTTAACCCTGAAAATTAAACTTGATATAGATCTTCGGTCTTAGTTAGGTACTTTTGCTCTACGCAGCATAATTTCCATAAATTGTAACTCGTAAAGTAACTATCAGGCAGTAAAGAGCGGGATGAAATTGGTACAATTTTCCGCTCTACCTTTCGCGTTACTAATAAGTAAATGTAATAGGTAGGTACTAAGTACGAGTACAATACAGTGCTTCATTCTGAAGAATGCACGTTGATGCTGATCACTTCTTTTACAGGAGTATCTAACAGAAATTATCGATGTACTATTGAAAATTGTGAATCTCTTTCGATAGCTAACAGTGTCTTTTTTTCATGAGAATTCGTTCTGTCACTGTCCTGTAAAAAGCTTACGATTTTTTTGCAGAGAGTAGTATGAAAAGACGCTCAGGACGACTTCGACACTTTCCTAAACTTGACTCTTTCCTATCTTGTCATTTTTCAACTTGCCATTTTCTTACCTGGTCCCTTTCCCAAACTGGTCTCTTTCCTAACTCGTCACTTTTTTGTCTTGACGGACGATACGCCATTTCCAAAA
The DNA here is from genome assembly GCA_025490895.1 of Thaumatotibia leucotreta. Lineage (NCBI taxonomy): Eukaryota > Metazoa > Arthropoda > Insecta > Lepidoptera > Tortricidae > Thaumatotibia > Thaumatotibia leucotreta. The sequence continues at coordinate 27,161 of JALPQI010012384.1, forward strand.
ATGGACACTTTCCTAACTTGTCTCTTTTTTAACTCGCCATTTTCTAACTGTATCTGAAGGGTCCACGGAAAGAACTGTCTAGTCTAGGTCTTATGAAAATCAGGTCAATATGTACCTTGTTTCGTTAAAACTGAGGTTGTTTTTTTTTCGGATATTTGAATTAACTAAGATCTAAAATCGAATCGGAGATCAAAAATGTAAACAAATGGGATTCCACTACAAAAAAAATATCGCGAGAGGTGGGTCATAAAATCATTGAAATATTTATGAATAATGCGTATTTACAGTCATTGACGTAACGTACATATAATTCTGATTTTTTTTTTTAATGTAAATTATTATTTTTTAATGATATATTTCTCTAGTTTTAATAAAATGTAAGGTGTTTAATTTATACTACTGGCAATGACAAGAAATCTTAAACATTTGGTTCGAAGTTATAACTAGTTCATTCGTAATTGAATATGGTAACTACACTAAGAACCATTAAAGAGGGGTCGCATATATAACTATTTAATTATATACTTAGAAAATCAAAACGAGATTGTGCTCCAAATGACTGATTCATGAATTTATTAAAATTTAGCAATACAAAGTACATTAATACAGATTTTAGTATTTTTAACTCCAAATCAATTGTTTTCATTTTTTAATCGAAATGGACTCGTTTGTAACTATATACTTCGTTTTATTTAAGATTACAATTATCTGTCAAATGGGTGAACAAAGAAGCAGTGGTCGTAAACCTTCCTTCTTCGATTTCGGCCGATACCACTGAATTTCTCGGAACTCATGTACATACATATCATTTGATATTTACCGATAGCTGAACTCATAATTTTCACATTTATTATTAATTTGTTGGCAAAACTGTGTAACTGTCCAGCAGTTTTGGAGAAAATTGGCTTTGACAGACAAACAGACAAGTGATCCTATAAGGGTTCCATGTTTTATGCTTTTGAGGCTTGGAACCCTAAAAACGTCGTTGAAAGCATGTATGGAAGTTTCATTGCATACTCGTCCAGTGTCTTCCATTCGCCTACGGCTCATGAAATGACATGACACGTCGGGACTCGTGTATAACTATTAAGACTCTGAAATGGAATTCGAGATCAAAAATGTAAACAATCTATGACAATGACATGACATTATAAAGTCAATGTTAAAGTGACATTCCAGGGGTATAAAACGTTTTATATCGAATGTATTTTTTAACACCTTCCTAAATTAACGTCGCATTTTGAGGTTGTTTTTTTTATTTATTTTATTTATTTCCACACTTACAACTTTTCTTACAGGTAATAAACCTAAGACAATGTTTTATGTGTAGGTAGGTGTAGACACGCGAAAGTCAAAGTATGTTCAATGCACAAGTATCACAATCGTTAACATATTTTTGGACATACTATAAAAAAGATACGGCTGAGTTTCCACGGTTCCTGATTACAAAAATAAATAAAATAATACCTAGAAAATTTGTTAGAATGATGCAAATAATCAACATAATCAATGTTTGAAAACTAATGTAATCTTTAGGATTGTTGGGGAACGAATTCTAATCTTCATCTCAGTCGTCAGCCTCCGTAGCCTAGTTGGTAGTGACCCTGCCTACGAAGCTGGAGGTTCCGGGTTCGAATCCCGGCGAGGGCATTATTTGTGTATTTATTTATCATAAACATTTGTTCCTTGGTCATGGCTGTCTATGTATTTAAGTATCTATATTTATCTATCTATTATATATATCGTCGCCTAGTACCCATATCACAAGCCTTAATTGAGCTTACCGTGGGACTAGGTTGATTTGTGTAAGATGTCCCAAGATATTTATTTATTTATTTATCTACAGTTACAAACGAGTCCATTTCGATTAAAAAATGAAAACAATTGATTTGGAGTTAAAAATATTAAAATCTGTATTAATGTACTGTGTATTGCTAAATTTTAATGAATTCATAAAACAGTCATTTGGAGCACCATCTCGTTTTAATTTTCTAAGTATATAGTTAAATAGTTATATATGCGACCCCTCTTTAATGGTTCTTAGTGTAGTTACCATATTCAATTACGAATGAACTAGTTATAACTTCGAACCAATTGTTTAAGATTTCTTGTCATTGCCAGTAGTATAAATTAAACACCTTACATTTTATTAAAACTAGAGAAATATATCATTAAAAATAATTTTTTATATTAAAAAAAAAAACAAAATTATATGTACGTTACGTCAGTGACTGTAAATACGCATTATTCATAAATATTTCAATGATTTTATCACCCACCTCTCGCGATATTTTTTTTGTAGTGGTATCCCATTTGTTTACATTTTTGATCTCCAATTCGATTTTAGATCTTAGTTAATTCAAATTTCCGAAAAAAAAAACAACCCCAGTTTTAACGAAACAAGGTACATATTGACCTGATTTTCATAAGACCTAGACTAGACAGTTCTTTCCGTGGACCCTTCAGATACAGTTAGAAAATGGCGAGTTAAAAAAGAGACAAGTTAGGAAAGTGTCCATTTTTGGAAATGGCGTATCGTCCGTCAAGACAAAAAAGTGACGAGTTAGGAAAGAGACCAGTTTGGGAAAGGGACCAGGTAAGAAAATGGCAAGTTGAAAAAATGACAAGATAGTAAAGGGTCAAGTTTAGGAAAGTGTCGAAGTCGTCCTGAGCGTGAAAAGAGCTCGTCACTCTGAATAGGCAAAGATTGCTTAGCATAAAATAAATCTAAATTGGGATATAATGGCATTCAGTATAGTTCAAATTCAAACTATGAATCAAATCGTAATAATTTAAGAACTTTGCGAATGTATAATTATCAAAAGTAATATAAAGAGATTTGGGGTACAACATTTTCTAAATACTACGGTTCATTTTAACTTATTTACGATAAATTTTAGAAAAACAAATGATAAACGACTTCACATAACTTTACTCCAAAAAAAATCCTATGAAGTACTGTAGAACTTTTTCTAAATAGAAAAGTTTTCATGAAAGTTTTTTGAAACGAAAAGTATTGGAATTTGACTGCCAAAACAGTGGTAAAAGTTTTTGTACAGTTTTTCAGAAGAAAGTTGAAAAACAGTATTAAGAAAAATAGTATTAAATTTCCATATGTTTTTCCTAATATTTAGCACAATTTTTTCTCATATTTTATTATTTTTAAGTCGTTGTACGTTTCAGTTTTAATAACGACTTTTACCTTTTAGGATTGTAAACATGATCCTGTATTACAAAACTATTACAAATATACGCACAAAAACAAATAAAGTTACCCATTGTCACTGTTAACAAAAATAAGTACTTACCATATTGTCTGAGCTGAAAGTTTCGTGTCTTGCAGGACGGAGGCGATGGCGTGGCGAGCTCGCAATGCAACGCGCCGGGCCGGACTGTGCGCGCCGCGGCCTGCGCCCGCTTATATCCGCCGAGCTTCTTCCAGTGCCCTATATCTACCATTTTTATATACCTATACTAGCGACCCGCCCCTTCGCACGGGTACTATACCTACATAAAAACCTTCCTCTTGAATTACTCTACCTATTAAAAACAATCTCATCAAAATCCGTTGCGTAGTTTTAAAGATTTAAGCGTACAGAGGGACATAGGGACAGAAAAAGTGACTTTATTTTATACTATGTAGTGATATAGACTGACAAACCAAATTTAGCAGAAATAGTAGGAACAAAATACTGTATGTACCTAACTCTTTTTTTAAGTTGAAAACATTTGGCGTACCTATGATTCTCTCAGTCCAAGACTCCAAGTGAGTAAACCCCTAGCCAAACTGTATATGAACAAAGTCTCAAAAAATATTGTAATTAGAGTTGACCTATTATTATTTATATGTCCCTGCGTCTTAACTTTTAACTGCTCTCAGCTGAAGGTATAGTCAAAGGCAAAATAAGGTACACCTGTAAAGAAATGCTCAAAAATATGTCCGAGTGCACTTTAATTCTGTGTAATAATATAATAAATCATTTATTTCCAGTAAGTTACTCATATTATGGTTAGTATATACTATAAATATGTAATATAAAAGTAATAAGAGCGTCGTACTTAACATAATATATTTATAAGAGGATTCTTTCGATACATATTTTTGCACTTTACTGTAGATACGAGTACATCATGTAATTGTATTTCAGCGCGTAAAGTTTTTGTAGTCAAGCTTTTTAGTAGATGCAACTCGTAATGAGGGTTTTCGATAATTTTTCTGCCACCAGGCGGCGCTTCGTACGCCCCTGGTCTCGACAGCTGTCAGATTCATACTATTCATAGGCACCTGGGCCTAAAATATTGAAATTCTATTTTATTTGGAAGAGAATTGATTTTGTAATGGATTACGACTAATACATGGTCGTCGAACTGAAGATTGAACTCTAAAACAGGCGCTCAAAGTCACTGGTATTCAAAATAATTACTATAACTTTGTTAATTTCATGAGAATTGACTTGGAACTATTTTATTTATTTAGTTTAGGTAACAATATGACTAAAGTAATGGTTTTCAGAATAAATAAACCTATAAATATGTTGAAAATTAAATGCGCGTATTTATTTTGACAGTTCGTTATAAGGTCGGCTCAGTGCTGCCATCTCACCTCCCCATAGCGGCAGAAAAAGTATCAAAAACCCTCATTGGAAAGGCATCTATTACGATTAGTCACAACTTGCGGCAACGAACACGCTCGTCGTCAA
>JALPQI010012385.1:0-30869 GCA_025490895.1 Thaumatotibia leucotreta
TGTGTCTGTGTTTAGAAGAACAACGGCTGGAGGGCCAGGATCACCACTATTGATGACCAGATTGAATAAATAAATAGATATTCCATTATTATTACACTAAATAAGGGCATGTTTTCAGTGAAAATATTACAACTTATTGAATTAAGTAATTCCGACCAGTGTTTAAATTTCTTTTTCTAAATACTCAATACCTACCTACATATTTTATAACGATAAAAAAATTCCAAATAAACCTTTCAAACTTTCTTTATTTTATTTATTTACTCAATAAATACACAGTATTTAAAGCAATATACATATTTCGACGGTCCCTACGTAAGTAATCGAAACTCAAAATGACGTTTTTTTAATTACGGGAATCGCTTTATTTTTCATCATTTTTTACTTCTACCAAAAGAAAATTAAAAAAAAATAAGAGTTTTAGCAGAAATTTCATTAGTAAAATAATGAAACTAATACCTACAATTCGATGAAAAGTATCGAAAGTGTACTTTCGTTAGTATATGCCGCGAACGCGAAGGTGCGAAAGAGACGAAACTACCATTCTCGTGAGTTTCCGGGGCGATGCGCTCAGTGTGCGCCAAATACGCCTGGGTGCGACATGCCTGTAGTTTTCTACTTCAAATACGTTTTTAGTTTTATTAAAGTTGAAAATTTGTTCTGCGAGGTATTTTGCCTCTAGGCATAGAAAAATTATTAAATTAGTCAAGCCCCATACTCCGGGCAAATTCCAAACCCAGAGAAAAAGGCAAATGATCATGAACTATGCGGAACCGGTAATTTGACTGCCTAAAATTTTAACTGGTAAAAACAGCAATAACATGCAATATTTTGACGACATTACAACGTACATGATCGAATGTAGCCGTTTCGATATTATACGACGAACTTCGTCTTGTGTTTGGTATCGATACTGGTAGAATTGATTATTTACGTTGATACTAAATAAACGTATAATATCGAAAATTGAACTTTCGTTGTTTTACAATGAACAAATTGTGTTATTATTTATCGTATCTGCTGGTTTCGATATTCTAAATTAAAATGACGACATGTTTTTTCTTAGTTTCAATAATACTAATTCTCAATTGCAATAATATACCTATTATCATTGTTCAAGAATCACCATTACCTGCCGCATGCTCTTTTGGAGCCGCCGAATGGGCTGCGTTAGAGGGGTTAAAAGATGACGACTTGTCATCGGATAGAAGTTTGCCGATGTTGGAGTCGAATTTGCTTGAAAACACGTTATCAAGACCGCCCAGTATCCAAGAATCTTGCATATTAGATAGTTTAGAAAATACGCCTGCGCCATCTCCAAAACAAGATTTTGAAAGCCTGAATTTGCCAGTTATTATTCAGTCCATCTTTCCAACAGAACAGCTAAAAGCAGAACCCAAAGATCAAAATATTGAATCCATAGACCCTCTGGACAGTAACAAAACTACCGACATTGACTTTGCACAGTTTCCGCCAGTCAACAGTCCCATGGATAATCCCAGTTTCGCATCTCTTATATCAATATCGGAATGCGATTCCCCAAGCGTGGATGCAAAAGTTAATAAAAAAAGAAAGGTGACTTTTAAATCTAACCATGGTAAAAAGAAGAAACGGTGTGAAGAGAAATGGATTGATAATAAAAGAAAACTGCTTTTAAATTCTGGACAAGAGTACACTACCAGAAAAGGAAAACTAAAAGATAAAAAAAAATTACGTCCAGTCTGTTCTGAAGCTTGTAAACTGAGATGCTATGAAAAATTTGACAATGAAATCCGTCAAAACATTTTTTCACAATTTTGGAAACTGTCAGATCATGCTAAGCAGTGGGAATACGTCAATAAATTTAGTGAAAAACAGAAAAAGAAAAGTGCCACAACCGAAGGTCCCTCTCGGCGGAATTTCACAACAAAATATTTCTTGCCTTTGCCTTCCAAAAATGATCAACAGAATTCAATTTTTGAGCCTGTACAAGTATGTCTTAAAACTTTCTTGAATACTTTGTGCATTACCGACCAAATTGTTCGAACTGCTCATTCTAAACTGGTTGAAACGGGAGTCACTTTATCGGACAACAGAGGGAAACACAAACCACCCCATTGTACAAACCACCGAAATGATTAATCCTACATAGAGTGCTCGCGCAATGAGTATTTTGCCGCCTGCAGCAATAATTTTGTTTTATTTTGCACACTATGCATTTGTCAAGGTTAAGCGTACGTGTAGCTGCTCCCCTGTCCTTCGCCTTCTTGTGTTAGAAATATAAATTAAATCAGTGCGCGAATGACTGCAGGAGACAAAGATAGTTGGGGGTGTGTCGCGTTTGGCGGCAAATTGCTCACCGCGCCACTACTCACGTAAGTAAAGTTTTCGGGTCTTAGTTTTTACTATTGTTGATATTTTGTTTGTTTTCATTGCATATAGTATTAATTAAATGTAAATATAGTATGATATTATCGGCCCTTGTGTTTTAATTTATTCTGCTTAGGTTAATTTATTAGTACATTGTGCATCAAGGGAGGTAAGTACGGAATTACTAACGAAAGCGTTAGATGCCTGACGCCGTAGGCGGAGGGCTTTTAAAGACTCGAGTTAGTATTCCGCTTACCGACCGTGATGCATTATATATGTTTTTCATCACACTTGCAATACAAAAAATAAGTTTCAAGACAAAATATTATTAAATGACGTACTGACAATACCATTACTCCCTAGCGGATTTCACTTTTCTATTACTCTCGCTATGCATGCCAAGGCTCGGAACCGGTTTTTTTCGTAAACCTCGAAATAGCCCAATATTAAAAATGTTTTATTTTCTTTATGTAGTACTCAAAATGTTATGAAATTACCAACGTCGTATTTTTAAATTACTCCATTAACAAATAATTGATATACCGAAGAACAAAAAAGAACGAAATTCGAATCGTTCTTTTGTATGGAGCAAAAACCGGTATCCGAGCCCTGATGCATGCAAGCAATGGCGCGCTTAGACAGCAAGTGTGATGAAAATATTTTTAGTACGACGAATATTTCTGAAAGAAATTGCCCTGGCTATGCCTAGACCGCATATTGCTGGAACATCCGCCGTAAATACTTTACAGAAACATCTGAGTAACCAAATCTCTCTATTTGTGCCACCGGAACATCAAAATATACCCTCAGTTTATGAAGATATGCGCTGTATGTCCATCGATGAGAAATAGAAAGACAAAAATAGAAGGACAAGAAAAGGGTGCAATAGATGTGCAAAGTTACTGTGCAACGAACATGGAATATACAATTACATGTGCCAGAATTTTTTTGGTGTAATACACGCAGTAGATTATGAAAATGCATAATTTAGTTATTAAGTTTATTTTATACATGTTTTATAGAAATTATAATGAAGAAGTTCCAAAAAAACAAAAATAATACCTTAGATTCCCCGAAGCATTATTTCCTAATTTCTAAGTCATCATCATCATCATCATCATTAGCCAATTGACGTCCACTGCTGGACATAGGCCTCCCCCAGAGAGTTCCACAAAGATCGGTCGTGAGCTGTCCGCATCCATTGGACACCCGCAACCTTTACCAGGTCGTCGCTCCATCTTGTGGGGGGCCTTCCCACGCTGCGCCGTCCAGTGCGTGGTCGCCACTCGAGAACACGCCGACCCCACCGGTCATCGGTCCTCCGGGCAATATGGCCAGCCCACTGCCACTTCAACCTGGCGATTCTTCGGGCTATGTCAGTCACTTTCGTTCTTCTGCGGATCTCGTCATTCCTGATGCGATCTCGCAGAGAAACCCCGAGCATTGCCCTCTCCATCGCTCGTTGAGTGACTCTGAGCCTACTAATGAGTCCCATAGTGAACGACCACGTTTCAGATCCGTAAGTAATCACTGGCAACACACACTGGTCGAAGACTTTCGACTTGAGACACTGCGGTATATTGGACGAGAAGATATTGCGTAGTCTCCCGAACGCCGCCCAACCAAGTCTGATTCGACGATTGATCTCCTTCTCGAAGTTGGACTTACCCAGCTGGACTGTTTATCCCAGGTATACATATTCGTCAACAACTTCGAGTGTAGAGTTTCTAACTTTCACTGGAGTTGGTATCACATGGACGTTCGACATGATCTTCGTTTTGTCCATGTTCATCTTAAGACCAACATCTTCAGAGACTCTACTAAGATCATCGAGCATATTAAGTAATTTCTAAGTATACAACCTTAATAAATATTTCTTATTTGTATCGTTGGTGTTTTATTTTAACGTTAAAATATAATTACAAATGTATATGACTCATAAGAACAAAACAATCGTATTAAGTACGGGCGGTAAAATAATGCTCCCTACGCGATCACTCGCGTTTCACGAGAAGGCGCGACTACTCTAGGGTTTTAAAAGCGTTTGTGATCATGTTGCGTCTTTTCAGCCAGTTGAATCGCACTACACACGGAAAAGTTCCGATAAGCTCTATCTCGATAACGATTTAAGCATAAATAAGATGTTTTCTCTGTATAAAGAATGGGACCAGCTTCAAAATTATGATAATCATGCACAAACTGTGCGTCAGTACACTGATATAGTTAACGATAATATAAACATTGCATTCTTTGTTCCAAAGAAAGACTTATGCAACAAATGCTATTCGTTTTCGAATAACAAAAGCCCAACCGAACAGGAGGTAAATGCACAACCTAAAGGTCTCTGCCCACTAGACCGTAGCATACCATGACCGTAGCATGAACGTATCAGACACGGAATGTGAGACGACACGGACTACTATGCCCACTATAACGTGTGTACATCGTTTCATATCCGTGCTAAGCCCGTTTAGTGACCGTTGCATCCGCGTCGCAACCACGTATCATCCGCGTCGCATGTAGAAAACAAGAACGTTGCTAGAGAGATGAAACAGATTGACACACAAGTTCCCCAGAGTAATCCTGAAGTAGTATGTGTGACATTTGATTTTCTGAAAAATGTTTGTCTAACTGCTTGACTGTACTCTTTAAGTACCTGTAATACCTATATAATTATAATACTTAAAGAGTATTAGTAGCATTAGTATTAATAATAGTAATAAGTACAAACAACTGCTGAAATCATAGATTCATGTTATACAAACTGATGGATGTTCAACAGTTCACTTTGAAGAAGTTCATGGTCGCCTTCACGTGTTCTACGGCGGGTACCGGTACTCGAAGAACTGCGGAACCGGACCCAAGATCTGGTGGAAGTGCAGCAAGCGGCACAGCATGAACTGCCCCGCGTCGCTCGTCACCGTCGGCGGGACACTTGTCAAAGTCGGCCTTATGCATAACCACTGATGGACAATTAGGTATCTTCAACATCTCCTTGACGGTTCTTGAACTGTACGGATTGTACTCTCGCTTATTATTGCCGATAATATCGACAGAGAAGCATACAGCGTGTATTTTTAATATTAGCTCAAACCGTAATAAAACGCAGGTTTTAGTACTATGAACCGATATTGGAAGCTTTACGTAAGACAGTCTTAACCACTAAAGCGTAATGATTTCTAGAAATTGTATCGATCAGCAATGATTTGTAACAACGCGTACATTCATTTGACGCATGGACGTATCGACTAGATTTTGACAATTGCAACATAGGTATAAGTTTATAATCATGTAGTGATACATTGCATGCTCTATTAATTTGTATGAAAAACAAAAAATCATAATAAATCAGTAATTTATATTACGCTGTATGTTTGAGGTTATATCAAAAATACGCGCTGTCTTTGCAGCAATTTGGAAAGTTTTTTTATTCTGTTGGCTGTCAGTTCTAAACGTGGCTTAATAATAAACTAGTTAGGTAGTGTCATAATGCATAATTTCTTAACTGCGTAAGGTTTATTGGAAGTAGTTTATTTTTATATATAAAGCAGCGCCTTCCTAGTGACAGGAACAAGGTGTGCTATATTTTTCTATATGTACGAATATATGTTTTAGGAAATAAATGATGCAATGAAACTACGCCTTATATTCTATAAGATATTATTGAGATGTTGAAATAAATAATGATGGTTACTCGCTACGCAACAAAATGATATAAGTATACATACTTAATTGAAAAATGTTATATTTAATGTCAGGAATACAGGCTCAAATATTTCTAGAGATTTATGTAAGTGTTCATACTATTTAGATCTAATTAAATTGTTATTACTCCTAATGTTTCTTGATTTAAACCGGGGAATCCTGAATAAGTGGCAATGTGAGTAGTTGAAATCTCATTCCAAACTTATTCCTTTCTTTATCAGCGTCGTTTGATATATTTAAGTTTACAATATTTCCTTTTAATGCAGTATACAACCTCACTCATATTATCTCAATTAACGAACCTAACCCAACTTGATAACCTACTGTTTAGATTTTGGCAGCACGATAAAATATTCTAGCAATTATTTATCGATAGTGTCTACTACGATCCTGGATTCTGGCAGCACCAAACTTCCCCGTATTCCCAATGCTCTTTAAAAGGTACCTATTACATGATTATATGTTTTTAGTATACTTTGGCGTGTCCAACAAGGGCAACCCGGTGGTGACGATGGGCGGATACCGCTTCAAGAGGACCTCGGCGTACGGCATCAAGACGTGGTGGCACTGCATCAAGAGATCGTCCACCGGCTGCGCGGCTAGCATCAGCCTGGTTGAGAACCACATTAGAAGATTTAACTGTCAACATAATCATTAATGTTGTTACCGTGTACGTAGTAAGACAATCAAAAATCGAGCAACAAAGAAAAAAGTTGTTCGTACAATGAAATTAAAACAGCACGGTAAGCCTAGTATGAGAAAACGACATTACCTACCAGTGCCTAGATAAATCTTGGTCGATATTGTCCTGCTGCTTATTCTAAAGATGCTAGCGGGAAGCTACCTTGTTTTATACTATATAGTGATAACACAGTTATATATTTTTTCATAGTGGCTTATTATAGTTGATAGTTTTGTAACACAGCCCAAGAGGGCTAACTAACCCAATTTTATGTATTTTTGTTAAACGTTTATTGAAAAAAAAAACTGCACCTATGTGCTACGATTTTTAACTAAAGCTTATTTTAATAGCAATATTAAAATTTTTGGGCTATGTAGTCGGAAATACTCTTCAGGATTCCGATCACACTTTAAAAATATTGGCATTGGGATAAAGATCTTCGTGTAATCTATTATAGACAGAGCTTGTATTTACTAAAAGTAGCCTTATAATATGAATTTGTTGGAGTATTTTTGTAATAAAAGTATTAAAAAAATCATGTTATTTAATTCAAATTATGAAACATAAAGAATGTTGTAATATTAGGAATTAATGTAACCACCAAAATGCCTAAATTGAGTTAAGTATACCGTTGGACTGCAAGTTTCCTGCTCTATCGAACGGTGTATATAAAATATTGATTTCAAGCAAAAAACTGTCGAACACGTTAACAAAAACTTTGCAATTTTATTTGGTTTCTACGTTTTTTATTAACATATTATACATATTATGGTTCATAAGCAATTCGGTTTCAATTTGTGAGTTACACTAAATTACGAAATCCACTTTTGACGATTTTCATTAAATTATTAACGTATCTCCAATTTTTTTCTACAAATATTTAACGTAAGCACTAGCCATTTCCTGAACTACCACTGTGGTCGCAGTTAGTAGGTAACTGTGTGTCAAATAGACCTCTCAAAAATAAAACAAACAAGATTAACATCATTTCAATAGGACAATTAACTAAAAAGATACAACATACTTTATAAAATTCGTTTTTTGGGCCCTCTTGAATAATCGTCATTTGGAGGTTACATTAATTCATATTACAACTCACGATAATCCTAAGGATAAGTATTGCGATATTTGGTTTTCTTAGATTAGCGCGATTACCTATTACTGACAATTAGATACCTTCTTAACGGGTACCATGTTGTTCTTCTTCACTTAGCAGCAGAACATAAATATATTATTATATTTATTATTGATCACAATGATCTGCACACCTATATTATTGAAACAGTTAGAGGTTTCAGTTCAGTTTGAATATTTTTCTAACTTTCGTCGTTGTTACAGTTGTGATGATACCAGGCCGTAAAAAAAACTTGCTGATGATAAACGGGTATACGTTTTCGGAGTATTATGCTACATTCTGGTACTGCACTAAGAAGAGAGCGGGATGCATGGCCAAGGCTCGGACGGATGCCGCAGGGAACCTGGTGTCTGCATCCAAGTACCACAACCATGAGCCTCCTAAATACCATATTACTGAATCCGGAAAATATTTCAAATTGTAGTTATGTCGATTCTATTTCTGTGTATTATGTGTATACAGTAATGTGAGTAATACACTCCTAAATTATATTATTATTCTTCACAAATACGAGTTTTACGACGTGTTCATTGGAAATATAAGTAACTAAAAATCTTTTTGTCTGTTTCACTCCATAAATTGGATGTCTTCATCATATTCAATAAGGGCATATGATTAATTGATTTTTAAAACAATACACTTTCTATTCAGATATTAGCCATAAATGCCGTAACCTGTCGACAGATCGAATATAAGACTATTTTTCAGATATACTACGTACCATTTTACGAGCTCGCTTTACCAAAGAGTGCACCAACATTTATATCGGAGGTCACAAGTTCTTCCGGCACTCGCGGTCCCTGGTCGGGAACCGGATCCGGTGGACGTGCGCCAAGAAACACAAGCACAAGTGCAAAGCTGCCGCTGTCACCATCGACGGCATCGTGGTCTCCACTACTGGGGCGCATTCTCCTCTGTGCTGAAAGTGTTTTCTGTGATATTTCAACAAAGCAAATTATCACAACATCTGTGTTAGTTCATCATCATCATCATCAGCCAATTGACGTCCACTGCTGGACATAGGCCTCCCCCAGAGAGTTCCACAAAGATCGGTCGTGAGCTGTCCGCATCCATTGGACACCCGCAACCTTTTCCTTTACCTGTGTTAGTTCGCTCATCATGATTTTCAAATGCGTAGTATTATTTATTATTTTTATTAAATTCCTTTTAATAGGGTGTGAAAAGCAATCACATTTTGGTATTTGTTAAGCCCAAAATAACATAGGTACGATCAATATTTAACAACTACATCATTTCATGTATTTTTCTTTTTATGATGAATTGTGTTTTATGAAAGTTGTGTATTAATTATTATAATTTACAAATAATGTAATTTAAGCGAGTACCTACTTATATTTTATTGTTATGTTACAACACAAATTATTATGGTTTATTTGTTTGTATTGCTTTTTTGTGGTTAGTTTTGTTAAAATTTTATTTTAAAAATTTTCATTTAATTCATATCAGTTCAGACGATCCGCTTTAGGTGAATAATTATAATGTATTTGCCGCTTTATTTTGTCATTTTATGTAATTTGTATTGACGAGCACAATGTGGATTCTTATGGATTGACTACAATGTAATTTATATAGTAATCAAATGTTGTGCAAATAAATAAATAAAATAAAATAAATGTTAATATGATAAGATTTGTCGATAGAACTAAATTATATTTATTTTGATTCAGTTTTATTGGTATAATCCAATGTATTTTTCATTTATATTTGTAGACATTCCATTTATGAAGGGTGATAATTTTGATGGAATTTTAATATTATGAATGGTTCCGTAAAACTACCCAACTATAGTCCAAAAGCTCCCAACTATGGTCCAAAACTAAGTCATACATCTTACGTTTAGTGTAATTATTATATTATTGACGCAGTTGTTACACAAAACCTCCTCATTAATGATTAAAAAACTTAGATAAAAAAATAGATTCCCATTGATGCTTAATTACGAGTTGAACTTGTGGACCATAGTTGTAGTAGTGGACTATATATAGTTTTACGGTTCTAAAATGTTTGAATTGAAAGTTGTCCTTAACAATTGTTACCAAAGCATATATTATATTAAATGTCATAACTGGCATAAGTATGTAATTAGGATAGAAACAAAAATGGTGATAGTTTGAGACTAAAAAGTTTAAAAGAATATGGAAATGTGATTTAAGATTCTAAACTACCTTACTATTTAAATTACAAATATCTTCTTATTTTTATATTTCTAGTGTAAGTGAATTATTCTAGTGTAAATAAGTATTACAAGTAAGAATTTTAAATGTTTATGAAGTATAACAAGTATTATGCATTATAAATTATATATGTTCTCATTGTTTGTTTATATTTTCATTTTTATTATACTGAAATCCTGTTTTGCATATGACAAGCAAAAATACATTTCAATGTCTAACTTTAAAAGTGGGCAATAGAGTCCAAAGTTAAAGTGGCACTAATTTTGTGCTAAGCCTACTGGAGATGTTTGTGGATGATTTTTTGGTTATTTTAATTTAGACCTTTGAAAAGTGTAGCAAAAAATATATGACGGTTGATAAATTACCTACATCATTTATCAGTGAAAAATAGCTAATATCCATAAAATAATTAAAAAATCTAAGTATCGACTAAACTCACGCAAACTAATTCATATAGCATAACATTTAATCCCTTAAAATATTTTCGTACATATCTATTATCATTTATACATCATCATCACCATCATCAGCCAATTGACGTCCACTGCTGGACATAGGACATATCATTTATATATATCTCGTATTTATGTATTTTGTGATTCATACTTTGAGAACAAAAATTAAATTGAATCAATAAATATGGTGCCAAAGCAAGCTACTTGATTGTTTTTAACAAAGACAAACAAAGACCATTACCACAAAGTGGGCATCATAATTGTGCGGAGATTAATGGAGGATTAAATTGCCAAGATTCGACATAAGTATTGTGTATAATGATTCTTATACGAGTATAACTAATTTTAATTACCGTATTCACAGTGGGTAAACTAATTACATTTTCAACTGGTGCCTCCGTTCTGCTGTACCGAGACTTCTTCTACAACCGCAAGCGCTTCACCAACAACAACAACCTCCGCTGGTACTGCTCCAAGTACCACCGCGGCTGCAGAGCCATCCTCATCACCACCAGGGGCCTGGATGTGCTGGAGAGCTATGGGAACCATCCTCATGAGCGGGCTGCTTTCTATAAGGACTTCAATGGGGTTTATCATCGTCTCTAGTCACAGTTAAGATGTGCTGGATAATTAATAAAAAAAAATGAGGTCCAAGGTTAAGACCTAGTGCAAGTCAAGTTGAGACTATGAATTTGTAATGCATATAAAAAAGTAAATAATTAAGATTTAAAAATGTGTATAAAATTGGCCTATCATTCGGGGATTTCTGTAATGATGATATTTTTGCAGTGACTGATAATATATTTTACTTAAACTCTTACAGTGACATGGTACTACAGTGACTCTGAAAAGCTCATGGCGGTAGTGAATGGGTACACGTTTTACTGCGACCAGCCAGCTGTCCCCGAGATCGCGATGTGGCGCTGCACGTCAGGGTACCCGTGCAAAGCCAGGTTCAAGGCCTTCGCCAACGGGCCAATAATTCGAGTAACCACTCTGGAGCACAGCCACAATCCCCCGAAGATTTGCGTGAGGGAAGGCATACTCATCAGATCAGAGAAGGGGAAGAAAATGTTGCCTAAGTTACCGTTGTTTCCCCAATTTTGATAACCTACATAGCCTGGTGCTTACCTGCATGGTATGGTTACTGTTGATGACGGCATCACGCTTAACACGTTTTCCAGGATACTACTTAAAATTTTGAATATAATACTCATTTATTGCTAGGATTGTAATTTATTCTTATATATTTAAATAAATATTCCAATCGTGTATGTAGCTCATTTAGTCTCTAATCTTCCACTGTTTAAATACTGTCATTACTCATAGTTTTGCTAAGCCTACACTAATTGTTGAAATGTGTTTCGTGTAAAATTTACTAGTAAAAGTTTTGAAGGTGCACTATTACCTATTATGAAGTCGATCCGCTTTGTACCTTAAAATTTGAATGTTTTGAACCATCAATTTTCGTTTTTATTCACATGTCAAAAAGAAACGGGGTTGTAGGTACCTATATTTATAGAATGACGACGGTAGCACAAAGTACCCAAATATAGAGGGTCTGTTTCATAGAAGGCTCAAATAGTTCGGAATATGTTACAATAGATGTCACTAGGAGCACGATTGACTAGTAATAGATTTAGTTTTATTTGAAATCCAGATATTTACTACCTGTTAGTGCACAGTTTTAATTAATTTAGCATCATACATCGAAAATAGTCAAAACCACCCTTTCTAGAAGAGTAAATTAGTAAATAAAAAAATTAACTATTTTTGGAATAAATTGATTTCAGCGCCATCTATTATTGCACGTACATATTTTTATGCGTTTTTCCCGATACGCGTCAAACAGTACACTGCTCGAGTCTTGACAGAAATAATCTATAGATGTCGCTAAACAAAATCTTGCATATATTGATTTTAAATGTTTAAGGAGGTCTAAAAAACCAAAAAACTAATAAATACAATAAAAAAAAAGTAAAAAGTCCCTACATCACTAACAATAACAAAAAAATACATACATTACAAGTCATATGCTAGGATTTGAACCCGTAACATAACAACTGATAACAATAAATAGCTGATTAGGGTATATCCGAATTATATAACATATACATTGCGGCGCGGCGTTGCCGTCGTCAGCATTCTCTTTGCTTTACCGTAATCTGACGAGCTGGCAACAAACGAAACGAGAGGCATAGAAAATTGAAGGTAATCTGAGCATTGCATTCTGTTTCTATTCTACGCTTCAATACCAAACTCACATAGCGAAATAATAATTAAACTCTTACTAATGGCACTCTATCTATATCATTGGCAATAAATAGCTCTCCACTCTGTCCAACATCCAACAAACTCTGTAAGAAAAAAAAGGCTAATATTAATTTTCTCTTATTGTGTCTACATTTTTTGAATTTGCCATTGTGTCCATTCTAAGATCCAAGATGGCGGGAACTTTTTTTGCAATTTTCATCATTATACTCGTTCCCGACTAATTCGCATGTACGTGGAATACGATTTCCGGGTCCATTCTAAAATCCAAGATGGCGGGAACTTTTTTTTCCAATTTTCATCATTATACTCGTTTCCGACTAATTCGCATACGTGGAATACGATTTCCGGGTCCATTCTAAAATCCAAGATGACGGGAACTTTTTTTTTCCAATTTTGATCATTATACTCGTTTCCGACTAATTCGCATACGTGGAATACGATTTCCGAGTCCATTCTAAAATCCAAGATGGCGGGAACTTTTTTTGCAATTTTCATCATTATACTCGTTTCTGACTAATTTGCATACGTGGAATATCATTTTTGGGTCCATTCTAAGATCCAAGATGGCGGGAACTTTTTTGCAATTTTCATCATTGTACTCGTTTCTGACAAATCGCATACGTGCAATACGATTTCCGGGTCCATTCTAAGATCCAAGATGACGGGAACTTTTTTTTGCAATTTTCATCATTGTACTCGTTTCTGACTAATTCGCATATGTGTAATACGATTTCCGGGTCCATTCTAAGATCCAAGATGGCGGCTACTTTTCTTGTAATTTTCATTATTGTACTCGTTTCTGACTAATTCGCATACGTGGAATACGATTTTCGGGTGCATTCTGAGATCCAAGATGGCGGGAACTTTTGCAAAATGCTCAGGCTCTTTAAGTTTTTAATGCGTTATTCGATATTTTGCCTTCGTGTTGGTTCACGACCAACCCCCGGGCGAAATCGATGTTCGAAATACGAACGGACTTTCCTTCGTGTTGGTTCACGACCAACCCCCAGGATGATTTGTTCCTTCGTGTTAGTTCTCGACTAACCCCCAGGATTTCTTTATTTTATTTTTTGAATTTTAACGGTAATTTACAATACTTACTGTTTTCTTCCTCGCAATCAGAAAAATCCGATGATGAATAAACAATTCTTCTACGGGGTTCTTCTAGTCTTCGTATTTTATTTCTATAATATTCGATGCGCGCACTACGTTTCGGCATCGTGATTGCCATGTGCTTGCTACCGCGCACAAATAAAGAATGAAGAAAGAAATGGCCGCCGCACGGCTGTGAGCGGTGGCCGGAAGTGGGCGGAAGTTGCTTTAACAGTTTTAATCAAATTGGTTACTCTTAAATATGTGCGATGCTACCTGTACAATAGGGAAACTACATGGTTAATATAATTTTATATCTGAAAAATGAAGTGACGAAATATAATGATAAAAATTGCAAAAAAGTTCCCGCCATCTTGGATTTTAGAATGGTCTCGGAAATCGTATTCCACTTATGCGAATTCGTCGGAAACGAGTATAATGATGAAAATTGCAAAAAAAAAGTTCCCGGCATCTTGGATCTTAGAATGGAACCAAAAAAGATATTCCACGTATGCGAATTAGTCAGAAACGAGTATAATGATGAAAATCGCAAAAAAAAGGTCCCGCCATCTTGGATTTTAGAATGGACTCGGAAATCGTATTGCACGTATGCGAATTAGTCAGAAACGAGTACAATGATGAAAATTGCAAAAAAAATTCCCGTCGTCTTGGATTTTAGAATGGACTCGGAAATCGTATTCCACGTATGCGAATTAGTCAGACACGAGTACAATGATGAAAATTGCAAAAAAAAAGTTCCCGCCATCTTGGATTTTAGAATGGACCCGGAAATCGTATTCCACGTATGCGAATTAGTCGGAAACGAGTATAATGATGAAAATTGCAAAAAAAAAGTTCCCGCCATCTTGGATTTTAGAATGGACCCGGAAATCGTATTCCACGTATGCGAATTAGTCGGAAACGAGTATAATGATGAAAATTGCAAAAAAAAAGTTCCCGCCATCTTGAATTTTAGAATGGACCTGGAAATCGTATTCCACGTATGCGAATTAGTCGGAAACGAGTATAATGATGAAAATTGCAAAATAAAAAGTTCCCGCCATCTTGAATCTTAGAATGGACCCGAAAATCGTATTCCACGCATGCGAATTAGTCGGAAACGAGTATAATGATGAAAATTGCAAAATAAAAAGTTCCCGCCATCTTGGATTTTAGAATGGACCCGGAAATCGTATTCCACGTATGCGAATTAGTCGGAAACGAGTATAAAGATGAAAATTGCAAAAAAAAAGTTCCCGCCTTCTTGGATCTCAGAATGGACCCGGAAATCGTATTGCTCGTATGCGAATTAGTCAGA
This sequence comes from Thaumatotibia leucotreta, assembly GCA_025490895.1. Lineage (NCBI taxonomy): Eukaryota > Metazoa > Arthropoda > Insecta > Lepidoptera > Tortricidae > Thaumatotibia > Thaumatotibia leucotreta. Next base: position 15,206 of record JALPQI010012385.1, read on the forward strand.
AACGAGTATAATGATGAAAATTACAAAAAAGCAGCCGCCATCTTGGATCGTAGAATGGACCCGGAAATCGTATTACACGTATGCGAATTAGAAACGAGTACAATGATGAAAATTGCAAAAAAAAGTTCCCGCCATCTTGGATTTTAGAATGGACTCGGGAATCGTATTCCACTTATGCGAATTCGTCGGAAACGAGTATAATGATGAAAATTGCAAAAAAAAAGTTCCCGGCATCTTGGATCTTAGAATGGAACCAAAAAAGATATTCCACGTATGCGAATTAGTCAGAAACGAGTATAATGATGAAAATCGCAAAAAAAAGGTCCCGCCATCTTGGATTTTAGAATGGACTCGGAAATCGTATTCCACGTATGCGAATTAGTCGGAAACGAGTATAATGATGAAAATTGCAAAAAAAAAGGTCCCGCCATCTTGGATTTTAGAATGGACTCGGAAATCGTATTCCACGTATGCGAATTAGTCAGAAACGAGTATAATGATGAAAAGTGCAAAAAAAAAGTTCCCGCCATCTTGAATTTTAGAATGGACCCGGAAATCGTATTCCACGTATGCGAATTAGTCGGAAACGAGTATAATGATGAAAATTGCAAAATAAAAAGTTCCCGCCATCTTGGATTTTAGAATGGACCCGGAAATCGTATTCCACGTATGCGAATTAGTCAGAAACGAGTATAATGATGAAAATTGCAAAAATAAGTTGCCGCCATCTTGGATCTCATAATGGACCCGAAAATTGTATTCAACGTATGCGAATTAGTCAGAAACGAGTATAACCCAACTCTGTCAGGAATAACTAGGTACACTCTTCACGCTTCAAGTTTGTCTGTATACTCATTTTCACCCTGTATAATTATGTATGTAACACCCTGTATGTATACGTATGTATCTATCGGATCTATGATCACTTTGTATAACTATAAAACGAAACGAAAGAGCTCGTGATTCTGATTAGAAAAAATGTATAAAAGTCCATATATGGAAAATTTATAAAACGACAACAAAATAAAAACCCGCCCGTTTGCACCTTGTAAAACACTGTTTTTACAAAATCAAAGATTATGCGCAACAAAAAAATAAAAAAACAAAGTTTGAAAAAAAAAGAAATAAAAGAACATTTTCACCGGGTATAGTTAGGATTTGAACCTGGTACCACTGCTACACAGCCGAACGCATGAACCACATTACCAACCTCCCTATATCGTGGTACGGCAAAATATGCTATGTGTTGCAAGTGATCATGCGTTTCGTTCGTGGCAAGGTAGTGTATACTGTTTCAGAGCCATCTGTGCCAATGGACGAACAACAAAGGTAGTGTATATACTGTTTCAGAGCCATCTGTATGCCATGCTCACGAACAACCGTGGCGCCGTCTAGTAGTGACGACATTTCAGGTGGATGCATTTTAATGTATGGTGCTGATATATCTACTTAAACTAAATAATCTCTGACGGTAGGTACGAAAATGTGAACTAACGTTACTGGCATTAACTATTTTGGAGCTGACTGATTCCTACTTGACCACATTAATGAATGTTCCTCAGTGCGCTTCGTCCGCAACGCCATGGGCAAGCAACTGGCGCTGGTCGGCGGCTACACGTTCTACTGCGGGGCGTCCAACCTGCGCACCGACATCTGGCGGTGCACGCGCTGGGGCGCTTGCAAGGCGCGCTTCATCATGACGAAGCACCCTCGCTGCGAGCTGCTGACGGCGCAGCTGCAGCACGGCCACGATGCGCCCAACTACGTCATCAATGGAGGCATCTACTTTAAACTGTAACTTAAGTTTAGTTATCCTGGTGAAAATAATGTTGTAGAATGAAAACGCAATGCGTACGAATGTTTGGCCACGCAGTATATGCATAATAAAGATAAAACTAGCTTTACTTACGTATATTATTTTTTGAAGGACTACCTACCTAGAGAACACTAGCCATACCGTAAATAACAATGGATTAACTTAATTAATTTTTTTAGTGTTTTGGTTCAAGAATCAGCGCGCCAAAGATATATGCGTAGTCAATGGCTACACATTTTGCTTCCAAAAACGTCAAGCGAGCACACTGCGATGGATTTGCACCTCCGGGACAAGTAAATGTAAAGCCAAGGTGGTGACCACGCACCAAAAGGAAGTTTGCAGCTTTACTTTGCAGCATTCTCATCAGGCTCCGAAATTTATAGTCAAAAATGGATACTTGATCAAATTGTAAATTGTGAAGTAATTACATTACGATAATGTAATTAATTGTATAATTATTTTTATAATGAATAATTAATTGTAGTGTGTCTGTGATCACGGGCGTAATATCAAGCCCGAAACGTCAGGATTATTAAAAATTTACGCGACTAAGTTTCGTTACATGTTAAAAACGTGAATATTTAATTTTATGGTTAAGATTAAATTTAATATCTTTCTTATAATATACCTTTGTAATGCATTAACCTCTTACCGCATGAATAAAAAACTAATTTGTTGAAATTTTTACTCTAATGGCAATCAATAGAGTTCAATTTTACAGCGGTCATATAATATGGCTTCTATGCGGTAAGGGGTTAATTATTTTTATCTACATCCATATCATAATTTCCCATTATGAATTCAGAAGCGGTATTGTAGTGACCTATATTATGAAACCGATGCCTGTGCCTGTATCATACTGTTAACATTAAAGTACAATGCATCATAATGTTAACATTAAAGTATCGGTGTCAATAGGTAGGTACATTAATATTATAAAGTCAACTTCTTTTTGCTTTTTTTTTCAATAAATATTTATTTTAGGATATTTTTACACAAATTGATTTCAACTGATTTGAATAGTTATACAGGGTGGTCCAAACCTTGACGTCAAAAAATTTTTTTTAGATTCCTCGCGTCATGAGCTATCAGAATATACCCCATGTATGTTAGCCGATTTTTTGTAGTTTTCGAGTTATGAATTTTTGAAAAATTTTTTTTTAGAGATTCTGGAATGAAGAAATTTATTAATAAAAAAAAAACTATTGAGCTTTTAACTAGTTTCTTTTAGTAAAAGTATTACTACAAATAAAGCATTTACTGACAAAAAAATTAGCGTCCCACTGTGGTCCCGTAGTAGGTTATAGAGGTCCAATGACGATGATTGAATAATATCATTATCATTATCCTAATTACTTACCTATTAGTCATATTAAGTCATGGTATAAAAATAATTGCAACTTGTTTTATAGAACATTTATTTTTGGTCATCTGAAGTCAACACAATGGATAAGTCCGTGTTACTTGTGTTATCAAGAAGCTCATTAGCGTAATACGCGACACGAGTTTTTTCAAAAAAAAAATATTGGTACACGTTTGCTTTGCAATGAATATTCAAGTTGAAGGTATGCATTATATGTTTTGTGGTTCTTTTTAAATTATGAATACATAATATATTTACTAATGAGGTGCTACGCCAAGGCAGTTAAGTCGCAATACTATTTAGTGTTTTCTGATTTTTATCGAAACTTTTAACTACTATGCCGGCCGATGCCAGTAATAAATGATATATGATAATGTTTATTAAAAACTCAATTTTACGAATAAATTAAGAAATTTTGCGTTGACTTGCGATTGTGGGCTATAGAAGAGGTCTACGCCTTGCGTTCAAAGGCGTAGAACATGCTACGAAAAAACTAATTTTTATTTAACTGTTTATTTATTTATTTTAGGTACACATTTTAAGTGTTTTTTATAAGAATTCTTATTTTTGAGACTTGATTGTCTGTTAAGAAGACCGATTGCGACATTGAAGGAATTCGTCAAGTGTTTCAAACACTATCACAGTTACTGCCAGATGTTGAAAATGTCAATACCGATAACTTACATGAGAAGATTTCTCACTTATGCAAGAGAATATATTATTATTCGTTATTTAATAATAGACAGCAATTGGAAAAAGATCCAGCGATCAAAATCTCGTATGTTAAAAAAATACAGTGATTGCCTGAACAGCATTGAAGTCTGTAATCTATCGAATGAAAATGTAGATAGTACCGTGCACCTAGCAGAGTGCCTGCCGGGTAGTGATTGTTCTTCAACGAGTGGCCATAATTTTAGAAAGGATTTCATGGACTGCAGCAAAAGGTCCAAACGGCGCAGATTAGTGGAGCTAGCTAAGGTAGATCATCGATAAACTCTTGCTTAGTGAATCCAGTCAATCTCACATCAATTCTGTGGATGAAGTGTTATCTTTTATGAATAAGGCAAAGTTGAGTAATCATCAGTATAATTTGATGAAAAAAAATTATTAATATGAAGTTTCCGAATGCGTTACCATCCTATCAACAAAATTTGGAGGCTAAGAAGCTGTGTTATCCATCAGTGAGTTACGTATATGTTACGGAATCATCTGCCGAAATATAATTACAATATTTTTGGACCATACAACATGCAGAATACTAGAATCACGAAAAAATGTTGTAAAAAATATTGATCTCACTAACGAGTTTGTTTAAATAGAGAAATGGGGGTTTGATGGGAGTACCGGGCATAGCGAATATAAGCAATCATGTATGCAGTAAATTTGTTATAACTAGTTATGAATTATTACAAGTCATAAGGAGAGATGTTCATTAGTCGACACGTAGATTCTATATTTTAATTGTATACACTAATTTAATTACAGGTAGAACTATTTAAAATGTAATAAGATAATCATTCTGGACAGTAATTCGTTTAAATTAGATGTAATTAGTTTAAATATATAATTGTAATTATTACTTTATTTTTATTTTCTTACCGATATAATTTAAGTGCTCTAGTACTGTTACTGTTACAAACTATAGTTCTATAAACCTAATAAAATATCGTTATAGTACTATAGTTTGTTTATTTAACTGTAATTTACTATAATATTTCATAATTACATGCTTTGGCATGCATTAATGCAGCTGTTAACTGCGCGTAATGCCTATGACCGCCCTTCTTAGGGCGCGGGACCACAGTGCGTCCTCACTTTGATACAACTAGGATAAAAAATACCAAATTCAAAATTTTACGTTAAAAACGCATAAAAATAACATTAATGTACGTAAATAAAAAAAATAAAACATATCCCAAGGATTTTTGGTAATGTAAAGACTGCCCTAGATCTTAAACCTTCGTAAAAGCAAAAAAAAAGTGATACTTAATGATGAGGATTTTTCGGAGTAGTCGGTCAAATAAACTTAAAAAAAACTTTAAAATTTTTAATTTAAAAATAAAGTGAAATTTTATGTGTTTTGTTGTTCTTATCAATAAATAAAGAAAGAAAATACCACGAACACTCAATTTGTGTAGTTATTCAAGTAATTTTTTACTACTTTAAAAATTTAAGTTTATTTGATCGACTACTCCGAAAAATCCTCATCATTAAGTACCACTTTTTTTTGCTTTTACGAAGGTTTAAGATCTAGGGCAGTCTTTACATTACCAAAAATCCTTGGGATATGTTTTATTTTTTTTATTTACGTACATTAATGCTATTTTTATGCGTTTTTAACGTAAAATTTTGAATTCGGTATTTTTTATCCTAGTTGTATCAAAGTGAGGACGCTAATTTTTTTGTCAGTAAATGCTTTATTTGTAGTAATACTTTTACTAAAAGAAACTAGTTAAAAGCTCAATAGTTTTTTTTTATTAATAAATTTCTTCATTCCAGAATCTCTAAAAAAAAATTTTTCAAAAATTCATAACTCGAAAACTACAAAAAATCGGCTAACATACATGGGGTATATTCTGATAGCTCATGTCGCGAGGAATCTAAAAAAAAAATTTGACGTCAAGGTTTGGACCACCCTGTATTTAGAGAAATTTACTTAGTGGATATCAATGTAAATAAAGGTAAATTGGCATTCTAAATTTATGATATGGAATAGATAAATTGATGTATGTGACTGGACATAATTAGGCATTAAACACTCGTGTGATCTTATTATGAAAAAACCACACTCATAAAGACCGTATTATTATTTATAAATACAAGTTCAACCTGATCTAACTCTTGAAATATGTATTATTTTGCGTTTCTATGTTCTGAGTGTATGACGTGTAGATATTTTTGAGTGTTATGTGATATATAGCTACTTTCGAAGTTATTTCTTTTAGGGTCTTTATGATGCTTTCAATATTGCCTATCAAACGTATTTCGGACAAACCTATTCAGCTGAATGTAAGACTATTTCAGCGACTGCATGTTACTATTTTTAGAAACAATGATGCAAGATGCTGCCCGAGTATATTACCTAAACGGTGTCTTCATGATTCCCCAATTAAGCATACGCAAATTAAATGTGGTGGATTTAATGTATTACTTAAAATGGGATTTTTACACAACGATTTAGATGACCTTCACTTACTTATGCGTATGAGAACAGTAAAACAGCTATAAGTATTAGCCACACATAAAAGCCTTAATGAAACACCATGGGCTTGATCCATCGTTGTAACAGGAGGATATAAATGCTCCATGATAGTTATAATGGATGTCAAAGTCAGAATACATATAAGCTATATACCATATTCTCTTTAAAGTATTCTTTCACGAATTCAGGACATCGTTTTTGTGAAATACAAGTCCTATGAAAATACCTAAATGTTTGACATTACGAAACACGTGAAAGCGTGTCTCTCATAGTATGATTTTTTTTGTGTGAGATGTCGTCTTTTTCGCAGACCGTAAATTATTTTGCAGTATTTGTCCGAAATATTTTTTATTACTCGGGAGGATTGGGTTAGTTGTGTCTAATCCAGATACTTGACGTCGAGCTTTCAGGATGAAATGTGTACCTTATTAAAGCAGTAATTAGACACATGTAAAAAAAATACGGCCTAGTAAAGTTGTATTTATAAATAACGATACAGTCCTTATTTAATGGCTCTTATTATGCGCCAGCCACATAAATTTGTGATGTATTAACGGATGATTATCAGAAAATTATACTCTTTACTGAATCGTTTTAGTAAGTTAATATTTTTTCCACGACTACGATATTTATGTACGTACCTACCTGTACCACGTCGTCATGTAAGAAAATTTACATTTGGTATTTCAGTTAATGCGATATACATATTTCTCTCTGTTAATTAGTTTTTAATTTTTCATTTTGTATTCCAGTAACCTGGGTGAAAAACGAGCGGGACAAAGACATGTGCATCGTTAACGGGTACACATTCAGCTTCCATAAGCGGCAGGCCACCACCCTCCGCTGGGTGTGCAGCTACGGCACCAACCGCTGTCGCGCCAAGATCCTCACCACCAACGGCCGAGACCTCTGCAGTGTGCTGTTAGACCACACTCATCCGGCTCCTAGATTTGTTATTCGGGATGGCCTGCTTATCAAATTTTAAACTAGGTTGAATATAAGTAACTTCTTTAATATACTGTTTATGGCAAACAATTTCGGTGAAGGGTTGCATTAAAGTTTTGGAAAATAATAGAACTTTTATTTTCTTAACATAAACATTACTACGTAATGGTTTTTTTTCCAAGTCAGTTTTTTGTACAAGCACGGCAACAATTGCACTTATCAAGCAAACTTTCAGTTTGAAGCTGTAATTCTATGACATTTTTACTTGGTAGGTGCCCTGCTTCAGATACGTCGATACGGCTGATTTAGAATTTCCCGATTTGACCAGACTTTAATGGCCTTGTAAAAATTTTCAAGACATGTTCACATATAATTTCGTTTATTAATCTTAATAATGTTTTCAGTGATTTGGGCTAAAAGCGTTCGCGGCAAGGACGTGTGCATAATAAACGGCTTCTCATTCTATTGCCAAATGCAATCCTTGAGAACACTTAGATGGGTGTGTAACGCCGGGACCAATGTTTGTAAAGCCAAGTTGTCCACAACGCTCGACCGGAAAGTGATCCGAAGCATGTTGGATCACTCTCATCCAGCACGAAAATATATGATCGTGGATGGTGTTTATATTAAACTATGAAAAACTATGAGATTGAAGAGTGAGCACCGTCTTCGGAACCAACAATTGCATGAGGTCAGTGCGGCTAAGTCCGGCATATTATATTTTGAAGGAAAGTCCGTCATACTTGTGTCTTATACTGTTCAATTAGGGTCGGAAATTAGTTGGTAGACGGACTTTCCTGATAGACGGTCTTACCCGCATTGACCTTAATCAAATTGTCCTTAGGACTCGGCCAGAGGGGATATTTCGCATTCGGCTGCTAAAATAGATGGCCAAACTAGTAATGAAATCATTCAATGATAGTTTCATAGACTACTAATTTGATCCGCAGCAAGCAGGTCCGCTACATACGGCCAAGAACATAAATATGTATATTATATTTTTATACTTATGTTATCTCTGAAGCAAAAAGCCTAAAATTGTATACATATTTATGCCTTTGACATGACTATACGCAAAACTTTGCTTGGGATGAGTCAATAAAAGTAGGATTAGCGAGCGCTTGCGATCATCGCACTACTTGTACTCGTAAATTGCTCCAGAGTACTCCAGTAACATTAATAATAAGATACAAAAACAGTATGAATTATTATTTAGTAGAAATAATATTATCTAACATAATAAAATGTAATAGTCGTTCCAATACGCTGCTTTTCCTATACGTAGGATGCCCTGAAAATTTCGGGAATTTAATACTTAGGAACGTATATTTGACATGTGTTATACCTCTTTCTTACAAGCATAGTCTCATTATTCGAAAACACTGGCCACTTAGAAAAAAAAAACAATGTCCGATTTTCAATTGTTTTTTAAAGTCGTTGAGTCGCTGGTGAAAATGGAGCTGTCCCGCGAAAGTTTTAGAGCAATGATTTATTATGACTTTAAAAGTGGATTAACACAACAACAATGTGGAGACCGATTAACTATTGCTTTTAGTAGTGAAGCACCTTCAAAGACGACCATATACAGGTGGTATTCGGAATTCCAACGTGGCCGTGTGTCTCTTGCGGATGACGTACGTGAGGGTCGACCGAAAACGGCCGTTACCGATCAAAACATCGATGTTGTTCGCCAACTGATAAAGGAAGATAGGCATGTTACATATCGGGAGATTCAGGAGACTTTAGGCATTGGAATGAGTCAGGTACAAGTTATTTTACAACAAGAGTTGGGCGTGCGGAAGTTATTTTCCCGGTGGATTCCTCACTTGTTATCTGACGACCAGAAAACGGTACGTGTCAATTGGTGCCGCAAAACTTTAAAAAGATTTAATGGAGGAAGCTCAAATGCCTTTTTTAGTATTGTGTCAGGTGACGAATCATGGATTTACGCATATGAGCCTGAATCGAAAAACCAATCTCGAGTTTGGGTTTACGAAGACGAACCGAAGCCGACAAAAGTTGTTCGTTCTCGCAGCACGATCAAAAAAATGGTAGCCACGTTTGTCTCCAAATCGGGTCACGTGGCGACTATCGCTCTTGAAGATCGAAGAACTGTCAATGCCGATTGGTATATAGGCGTTTGTTTACCGATTGTTTTTGCTGAACTGCGAAAAACTAACCCTAACCGCCGTATTATACTACACCATGATAATGCCAGCCCTCACACCGCTCAGAAAACAGACGACTATCTGAAGGGCGAAAACGTCGAATTACTGGACCATCCTCCGTACAGCCCCGACCTAAGTCCCAACGATTTTTTTACTTTCCCGAAAATAAAGAATCCGTTGCGTGGTCAGCGTTTTCAGACCGCGGAAGAAGCAGTCGACGCTTATAAAATGGCCATTTTGTCAACCCCCACTTCAGACTTCAATAACTGTTTTAAAAACTGGTTTCAGAGAATGAAAAAGTGTATTAAACACAAAGGAGAATACTTTGAAAAACAATAAAAGTACTTTTATTTCATTAAAATGCGTATTTTTTCCGATTCCCGAAACTTTCAGGGCAACCTACGTAGTTGTGTTCTTCTAGATGATTTGAGGGTTGCGTCACATAAAACCCGATAAAACCATTCGAGCCAAAGTCCAACCAAGTCGAGCAAACCATTTTTTGAAATACGAACTAGTACCTATATGATAGGTACATACGTGAGTTATTATTACAATTTAGAATTACCGAGACTTATGAAAGCTGTTTCACCTCGTAACCCTCGATATACGAGTATAGGTAAATGTAGAGAATTATAACATGTTTGATTTAAATATTGTATTTATTTTATATATTATTTCATTTATATTGTAGGATAATGTTTTAGCCGTTACTAATTACCAGAAGGGTATTCTTTATATTCAATTTTGTATACCTCCTCGTTTTATCAATATTGGAATATTATAATGATTATGAGTTCTCGATATTTTTTTATAGGGCTGAAAAGGAATATAATATCACTACATTTACAGTAATGTACCCTCTTTAGCCCTTAAAAGTACCTCTCCTCTTGTTCCTTGTATTTAATCCTCAAATTGGCAAATTTTAAAAAAAAAACGTCCGTTCTAGCTTCTTCGCCATTGCGTAGAGCATGAAATTCTGTCTTAAAAATACAAAAAGTAGGTCGAAGACTTGTGATGTACATTGCCAATTTAAGGGATCATGTGAAGGTAAATACTTAAAAGAATATGATTGAATATCCTATAATATGACAACTAGCATATATCAGTATATTTAGCATCGGCATGTCACGGGCGCAGTAAAGCCGGTTTACTGCGCCCGTGACATGCCGATGCTAAATAATTTTCTTTCCTTACACATGTAGGTTATAACGAAGTTAAAGAGTTAACGGTTATGTTTGCAGTGATGTGGGCCACAAATAAACGCGGCAAGGACATCTGCTTAGTGAACGGCTACACATTCTGCTTCCAAGGCAAGTCGAAGAATTCCATACGTTGGGTGTGCACGTACGGCGGCGGCTGTCGCGCGAGCGTGATTACTACACACGGCCGGAAACTGATGCGAGCCAGTTTGGACCACAATCACCCCTCTTTTAAGTTTATTATTAAGAATGGTATTTATTACAAATTGCATAGCACGTTAAGTTAAATAAAAAACAAAATGTTGGATAACGCTTTTCACGTAACGTAGAATACTGTTAGTATATTTAATCATTTATTATATTCGTACCAATGAGGACATTGTTTATTTTGTGTGTTTACGTTTCGACGGCCCCTACGTAAGTTGTAGTAAGTAAAAAATGGCAAGTTTACAGGAGAGCACTTTAAAGTTTGAAATGTGTATTGTGTATGGATTTGGATGATTTGGGTGCTAATCTTAATGTAAAGGATATATCGATTCTAAAATCACAAAGGCTATTGTCAGTGATCCTATAATATGACAACTATGAGCTTTACCGGCTTTACTGCGCCCGTGACATGGCGATGCTATATCATTTTCTTTCCTTACACATGTAGGTTATAACGAAGTTAAAGAGTTAACGGTTGTTTTCAGTAATGTGGGCCACAAATAAACGCGGCAAGGACATCTGCTTAGTGAACGGCTACACATTCTGCTTCCAAGGCAAGTCAAAGAATTCCATACGGTGGGTGTGCACGTACGGCGGCGGCTGTCGCGCGAGCGTGATTACTACACACGGCCGGAAACTGATGCGAGCCAGTTTGGACCACAATCACCCCTCTTTTAAGTTTATTATTAAGAATGGTATTTATTACAAATTGCATAGCATGTTAAGTTAAATAAAAAACAAAATGTTGGATAACGCTTTTCACGTAACGTAGAATACTGTTAGTATATTTAATCATTTATTATATTCGTACTAATGAGGACATTGTTTATTTTGTGTGTTTACGTTTCGACGGCCCCTACGTAAGTTGTAGTAAGTAAAAAATGGCAAGTTTACAGGACAGCACTTTAAAGTTTGAAATGTGTATGGTGGTCACATAGTTCAATGGATTGCTTTGAAAATTGGCATAAAAATTAAAAAAATATACTGTCTTTATAGTGATATAATGACTTTTATATATCAATATTTCATAGTTTTTCCGGAATAGCACTTATGACAGTATATGACGGAGAAGAGAATCTAAAAAATGTGGTATGTATTACTTACTTCACTTTACGCTGGTGGTCATAAATGGTCATTGATCGTAAGTTATACATACTGCAAGATACGTCGGAGTTATGCGTGTAAGTTTTGTCGGATCTGTTATTTACTACATTATTTTGCGGAAACATTATAAAAACTTTTCGTTGGTTACTATATTAAAGAGTTAATGGTTATATTTTCAGTAACGTGGGCCACAAATAAACGCGGCAAGGACATCTGCTTAGTGAACGGCTACACATTCTGCTTCCAAGGCAAGACGAAGACTTCCATACGTTGGGTGTGCACGTATGGCGGCGGCTGTCGCGCGAGCGTGACCACTACACACGGCCGGCAACTGACGCGAGCCAGTTTGGACCACATTCACCCCTCCTATAGGTTTATAATTAAGAATGGTATTTATTACAAATTGTAATCATAGCATATTATGAAATAAAACTATGAAAACGGATAAACTCGCGTATATTAACTAATTTTAACTTCATTCCGACGTTTCGAACACTTTACAGGGTTCGTGGTCTGCGGATGTCAATATACGCGAGTTTATCCGTTTTCATAGTTTTATTTCATGAGTAATCCTCGCGGTAACCGAAGAAAATATTATAGCATATTATGTTAAATAAAAAACAAAATGTTGGATAACACTTTTCACCTATTCGAACGTAATGTAGAATACTGTGAGTGTATTTAATAATTTGTTATATTCGTACCAATGAGGACATCGTTTATTTTGTGTGTTTACGTTTATGTATTTTAAAGTATCACAAAGTTGAATGTGGGAGTTAGTTATTTGTTACTGTATGTAATGATTTCGTTTTGTAGTGAATTTCAAGATAAAACTGTAGAAATAATGTAATACTCGCTTTTATGTACATGCTTGCATTGTGTTGTCGTGTTATTTTTTAGTCAGTAAATAAAAAAATAAAAATTATACTTTATTTGGTGAAAGTAACTGCCTATCACTGAATTAGGCTGCAGAGTAATATGGTAATGTTACTTTAACTGGAATCATATGTATATATCTATATAATATACCTTGTAATCGCTGGTTCCAGTGATAAATATTTGATCAATGATGCGTTGGGAACTACTCATTCTTGGACTACGCGCACCCTCTGCCGACATTTGTGATTAGAGATGGATTATACGTAAAAAATAAGTAGTTTCACCACGACATGTTTTGCTAGAACGTAGGTGATTGCACAAAAACCGGGTAATTTCTTAAACTGATACGCCATATGCCATAGAAGCTTAGCATACTCGTAATATAAATCATATATAATAATTTTGCTTGCTGTGATTAATGTACTAAAGTCATTTAAGAGTATATTTTTGAAATTATTACTTTTGATAAACCGAAGCGAATCCATGAAGATAGAGCACTGTTTCTAAATGTGGCAGACTTTTAGACGTAGGAATTGGGATGTGTGTTTTGTAGAGATCTGAGGCGTGTAAAAGAGAGATCATCAATATCTATGTGGACATTTCATGTAACATAGTAAATCGACCGTGTGCCCAGCGAAGTGCACAACTTTCGAACCAATGCTTGTCCAGACTGGGTTGAAACACGCTTCCGAAATATGTGATTACAGATTTAAGAGAGGATTATGACTAATGCGAGACACAAACATATTAAATGATAAGTATAGCATAGTTGTTATGTCTCACGAGTGCGTTACAATAAATATATATCATTGTGATTGTCAACTGTCACAAAATAATAGTGACAACATGCAAATTATTCTATCCGCTCATAATTTCAGTGCTGTGGACCCGAAACCGGCGAGGCAAAGACATGTGCATCATCAACGGGTACTCGTTTTACTGTAAAACGCAAACGAATAAAGCAGTTCGATGGTCCTGTACCTTCGGGAACACCAAATGTCACGCTGTGGTGGTGACAACTACTGATTATAAAATTGTTAAAACCAGATTGATCCACTCTCACCCAGCTCCCAAATTTCTGATCAGAGATGGTGTTTATTTAAAACTTTAATGTATATTTATCTAATAATGATGGGTTTATAAATGTTCATGTTACACTGTTACAATAAGTACATAAGTTCAGAATTTGATAAGAATACGCGTATGAAAATAATGGCAAAAATCGTTTACCCCTTTTGGGATATTTGCGGATTTATTTTCGATGTTTTTATTTTGTGTTCTTGATTTATGTGTTTGTAGAATAGAAAACTGATTACTTAACAGTATCTTATCCAGATTTACCTATAAAATATTTATTATGGAAGTCTAGAATATGTTCAAATTATTACACCTCATACTCAAAGTGTAAATCCAGTTTTATTCATAAATATAAAATTAAATATTACCTCTAGTTAAGTAGTGGAATTGCAGTAGTTACTTAAATTATTTGTGCATTTTTGTGGAACAAATCAAATTATTTAACTAAATAATTTCACAATACTATATGTTATCATCCCTACAATTATCTATTTTTTAGTGTTTTGGACTCGAAATAATCGCGACAAAGAGATGTGTATCGTCGGCGGATACTCGTTTTATTGCAAAGATAAAACGTCATCGAGAATCAGGTGGGCGTGCACTTCTACATGTAAGGCCTTTTTGACAACTACGGCTACGGCCGATCGTAAAATAATACGAACTAGATTGTCGCACACTCATGCAGCGCCCAAGTTTATAATCAGAGATGGAGTTTTTATAAAATTTTGATAGATTTTATTCATTGGTTCATTTACTTGCATAAAATATGACATGTACGAGTATATCGTATAATTAGATAAGACTTTGATAAATAAATGAATGATTTTATGTAGAAAATGAGATTATTTTACCGTTTTACTGTAATACCTGTTATATGCTATTTATAATGTAAGTATTTTGTATAAATTATGCAATAATATTTCTTATTTTGTTGAAAACATAACATTTTTGTTTAGATACATTATAAAATTATTTTTGATTGCTATGTAGGAACTTTAAAAAAGTTAGTTCCTATTTATTTGTGAATGATACACTAAGTAGAATAAAATATTATTTATTTATTTGGTGTAAAAGATAAACTTAATTGAATTACATCTTAACCTTAAAATAACTGTACTGTGTTTAAAAAAAAACAATGTTATAATTGTGTATCATGCTTAGTAGAGGTAAATTATTGGTCTCGTTTTCAGTGATGTGGGTTAGGAATAATCGCGGCAAGGACATGTGTATCGTGAACGGGTACCCGTTCTACTGCCAGGCGAAGACGACGAAGTCCATTCGGTGGTCGTGCACCCTTGGGACCATCAAGTGCCGCGCCATGCTCACCACCTCGCTGGACTACGGACTGATAATCCGGACGGAGTTGATCCACACTCATCCAGCTCCTATGTTTGTTATAAAGAACGGCATTTATGTTAAGCTTTAAGGACATTTTGAATGATGATATTGATGATATACCTATTTGGGCAGAGCATTTTAATACTCGCTAAAGATTCAGTTTTTTGAGTCAACTAAGTGTGATATTACACTTTTCAGTTCTTGTGCTCAGTAAAAATAAAACAAGACAACAACACTTTTGTAACTCTGGCGGATCGAATTATGCAAAATTTTCTATGAGGACATCATATTATAGGGCTTCAGACGCTCATAATAGGCATAACAGTTTTTTTTAATGTAGAAAATGCGTTTGAAATCATAACTTTT
>JALPQI010012386.1:0-37425 GCA_025490895.1 Thaumatotibia leucotreta
ACACTCTATATGCTCAGGATTCTATTCTTGAACCACTCGCTTCGCTCAGGATTCTATTTTCGAACCATAGAGTCCATTCGCTAGGTTCAACCCTAGAATCCGTTCGCTATATCGTGTTGCAATTCCACACTCGGTTAAACTACAACTTTGCACCCTTGTAATTATAACAAATAACTATTGACCTATCGCCCTATGGAGACGCAACCAAAATGTATGAAAAGGTCAAATTTTTTTTCGCGGTTTCCTTGTTGGTCCCATAGTAAAAGTTGTTCAGTATGAATTATATAGTGTGTCCCAGGAAGCTGGTCACTTCTCCCTGGGTCACACTCTAGGTATACTATACCCTCTTGAGATCCATTGTCCTAATAGATACTAGGTCCTAATATTCACTACGATCAGATTTAAATTCTATTCAATTAATACAGAATTGCAATTTTCTCTCGTATCCTTGTTTCCTGCCGATTTAATCTTTGATCATTCTGATCATCCAGTATACCAACGACGCTAGCATCATCGATACATAATATAATGGGTAGGATAGAATAAAACTACTAAGTTTATATACACCGTGTTTTTATTGATTTCCGTTAAATTAAAGGGAAACTTATTAAGGTCAAAATAATCAAATTCTCTAAGAAACTTACTAGTTCTTAAGTCTTACTGTTATTGAGTTCTTAAAAAAATAAATTTAATGAATGATCAAGTGTATTGCAACATTTGCAACCTTTATTATATCCTAATGCTACTTATTTTGACATGCGCCGTCAGTCACCTGAAATTAATTTTTGTGTTATTCTTAAGGTTCTCTCACACTCACCATTTCATGTATTATGTATCAAAACGAAAAAAATGACCCAAAATGATAAAATAAGAAGAAACACAACTTAAATCCAGAAGTTTAAATAAAAGTCCATAATTATGCAGAAATTCATATAAATATCAACCTCAGCGTCCGAGAAGATAAGCAAAGAGCCCGTCTTTGAAATGACAACCATCCAAAAAGAATTATACAGCAATGGCTACTTTATTTCGTGAAAAAGCCTTATTACAAAATCTGTGGATCGCTTCTGGGTAAGATTGGCTCAAGACCTTGACGAATGGCGTATGCGAAGAGAGGCCTATACCTACTCAGCAGTTGGCGCTTATAGGCTGATGATGATGATGATATAATGCGTTGTCATTTTTTGTTGCATGAATAAATATCCCGGTAACCGAAGTAAATATTAATTAGGTTAGCTTGATGCAATTGATCATACCTATAAAATAAATCACTATCACTTCATCACTACATATATAGAAGGTATAAAATAAAGTAACTTTTTCTGTCCCTATGTCCCTTTGTACGCTTAAATCTTTAAAACTACGCAACGGATTTTGATGAGATTTTTTTAATAGGTGGAGTAATTCAAGAGGAAGGTTTTTATGTAGGTATAGTACCCGTGCGCAGCCGCGGCGGGTCACTAGTAAAAAATAAATGCCATTAAATAGCAGTGTTAACCGAAACACGCAGTGCAAGTTTCGGTTTGGGGGTAAGATAGCCTGTGTATTTATTGGCATAGATGCATGCTTTCCATCAGGTGGGCTGAGAGCTCGGTTTTCTGCCTTCGTCACATAAATATATATTGCATTCTTTTTTAATTATTTACTGACTTTTGTCAATATTTCCATGTACATCATAAATTTTCTTATCTCTTGAGAACGAGTAGGTAAATACGCTAGGTATTTGTTCTTAATTTTAAACAAACTTTCTAATCCTTCGTATCTTAATTAAGTACATACATCACATAACACAATGAAATGCAAATAAAAGAATAAGAGAACAAACTGATTTACCTTTTGACAGTCAAGTAAAATGAGATTTATCTACATTTTTACACCTTACTGCATTGAAATAAGATTAAAAAGTGGACACTTCTCCTTGTAGTTAACTTACTCGTGACATGTTGAACAAAAGTCAATAAATGGACGAATGTACTTAGGCATAGGCGGCTAACTACGCGTTTCTAATAATCTAGTGTATTTTATTTGAGTGCACTATACAGGGTGTTTTTAAATTAGTTACCGATACCCAAGTGTATGCATGAGTTCATGATATCGAAGAACTTTTCTCATGGAACTCATATTGAAATCTCGAAAAAAAAAACACTTTCCAAGAAATGTTTTAAGCCGGTGGGTCCACTTTGTATGGACTGGCGATGTTTTTTTTGACAAAAAATCGACAATAGCTTACGATTTTTGGCGGTATGTACATTTCCATAATTTTCATTGGGGCGTAACTTATTTCACGATATTTAGAAATTAATAACGCATACCCCCTAAAGCCACTTCTTTTACCTGAAAACACTTTGAAAAAAATCAGATCATTCCTGTAACAGGAACCCGTGCCGACTTTTATCTGGAATTCCCTTATATCGGCGTGATTAATATTTATACTTCGGTACACTAAATTGCACACATGTCGCAGAACCGATAACCGCTGGAGCAAGCGTGTTCTGGAGTGGAGACCACGACTTGGTAAACGTAGCGTGGGACGCCCTCCGGCTAGATGGCGGGATGATTTGCATAAAGGGGCTGGCAGAAACTGGATGCATGAAGCAGCAGACCGAGCTCTGTGGCGTACCTTGGGGGAGGCCTATGTCCAGTAGTGGACTGCAACGGGCTGATGATGATGATGAGGATACTAAATTGCAGATTTCTAGTACTAACGGCCATTGAACTAAGTACTGCGGACAGATGGAAACCGTAAGGGTTACTTGTTTACTACGGAACCCTATAAAGCTCAAAAATATCAATCAACATTCGTCGAAAAAAAAACGACATAAGTACCTTTGTGATTGTATGTTAAATATTTATTTTCCTATATTTGTTGTGTTAAATTAGGTATGTGAAACAACATAATACATCATTAATAGTTATTAATTTACGGTAATAGGATTTATGACACTGATAATTTAAACCATTCTAAATTTTAATAAGCTTTTTATTGTAACAATATCTTCAATATACTGTAATTACATCTAACAGCAAAAGTTAATATGATTATGCAAGATTACACTACATCGTGCATGCGTTTGGTATCGTACACGGAAAAGAGATAGCATTTCAATAAAAAACAAAATCAATAGAAGGTATTTTTTTATTTTATTCCCCAACTTTGGTTTGAGAGGTCTGTAGTAAATAAAAATATTAGCCGCAAGGAAATTTCAAGATCGCAATTGGTTTGCGAAAGATAGAAATTTCTCTTCAGCCAAATCACTGGGTAAAGAACTTCTTGAAAAATTACCAGGTATCCGATTTTCAAGTAGCTTGAAGATAGAAGAGGTAGCTGAAGAATTTAGAAGAATAAAAAGACCAGGATTTCTGACTCAAAGTCTGACTGTTATGGCAGGTGTTGAAAACTGTTGAAATACTTCCAGATAATTATTTACGAATCTAGGATACATCTTGAAATTGTAGTTAGCTATTGTACTTTCTATTCTCAAATCAGGTCTTCAATTCTCTTGCAGTTTATTGCTCACACCAACAGTTGACGTTAGCAAAGCTACCACAATGGCCACCTTTGTAGCCACGTCTCTTGCATTCTGCATTGCAGTTTGAAGTGTAATTAACTGCTCCCCAGACACAGCTGCCAATGTGAACATCAGCTTGAACAGCATTCTGAGGCTGCGACACGATGACCATGAAAGCCACGCAGACTAGGAAACACATAGTCGATTTGGACACCATGTTGGTATTTTCTACGAGTGGTTATCGATGCCTTGAAAGTTTGAGTGATCGCTTGAGATGCAAGTGAGTTATGAGTTTATGGACAGATGCATGGCGTATATATACGCCTTGATAAGGAAACTAGGATTCTCCAGAATGGAAACTGAATTTTCCTTGTTGAATCAATAGTTCTATGAGTTAATTATGACCGTGTACGTTGCAGGTGGGTTTTTCTTAAGAATCCCATGATTAATCCTATTCTCGTTTGACCAGTATCAATGTAATTAGATCAATAATTGTTTTTCATTGCACTGCTATACGAGTAATTAAAGTACCTAGTGTGGGTTATGATATGATAATTTCAGCCGTAGAAGACGTCCTGAGTAAAAACTACGGAACCCTACACTGAGCATCGCCCGACATGATCTAGGCCGATTTTTATTACCTATATAATTTTACGATAAATATACACAAAGTGATGACCTCACTGCCTATTAAAAGGACTTTAAACAAAAGAAATTCTATTCTATTCATAGCTACAGTATTAATTTCAAATTAATTGGCAATTTTTATTGTTTTGATCTGCAAGAGTATAGTGTCTATACCATTCGTAAGTAGAAACCAAAAAAATGTAAATAAACCTAAAAACTTAAATGATTCCATAATTAGGCACTTTTAGAACACAATCTTGGTTTTATAACCATCTTAAAACCTTAAACCTTGAGTTCACATACATTTTTAGTTAAAATTATTGATATTTATTAGTATTGACGTAAAAATATGTGTGACTAGTTTCACGATATGTGTCAAAGACGTCAAATGCTATGGAAAGTCTGCCATATTTGCTTAATTTTTTTTGGATGTTTCTGCCGAATGGTATACCCTACGAACAAATAAAACATGGAAGCCGCACGCCATACTAAATTTCCTTTAGAAAAAATTAGAATGTCAACCTATAAAAACTTAAACCGCCATTTATAAATAGTTGTGATTGTTTCATCAAAGTTTTGATTGGCTATATTCTATAAACATTTGTCAATGATGTTGCGCTGAATTATGCGCGGTGTTAAGAAAAGCGCTAGGTATGTCCTGCCCATCTTGGCACAATTGAACAATTGGTTTTGCGGGCATTTTTGAGCTGGCATTAGATGTCCATATTAAATATGCTCGCAGGGTATACCTTTTGTTTAATTATACCTACAGATGTTATCTTAAGTCTAAACAAACTACCTGCTAGCTGTGTTTAGGTTAAGAAAATAGGCAAGTGGGTATATGATATTGTAATTTGTATTATCAACGATTTTATTGACAAACTAGCGACCCGCCCGGCTTCGCAGGGATACAACGCTGGTACTAAAACCTTCCTCTTGATCTCTCACCCTATTAAATTTAATATTGTGCTCAATTGTACAACAATTATAAAATGCAAGTAGCGTTAGATATTTTAAAGAAATATTGTTCGCCTTTGTAAGGCAGGATTTGGAGAACCTTTGTACCTAATCCCAACACCTATGTAAAACCAAAACCATACAATAAAGATTATTTGTATTTGTAAAAAAACTGCATCAAAATCTGTTGCGTAGTTTCAAAGTTTAATATTATGCGTACACCAGTCAGTAGAAAACAAAAAAAATGTAGGCAAGCAAACTTAGAAGTTGCATTATTCTATGATCGTGTACTATGAACACAATCGTGGTTTTATTACCAACTTATAACCTTAATACCTGAATGCACATATATTTTGGTTAAAATTATTAATATTACTTACTTAGTATTAAAAGAAATCTGTTGCACGATATGTGTCAAAGACGTCAATTGCTGTGGAAAGTCAGCCATATTAAATTTGTTAACTTTTTTACTCTACTTATAGTATAGGTATGTGGGGCATGCTGAAAGTTTCTGGAACGAGCCACTTAGAGATCACTCAGTGTATAGAAGCAATTATTTTTTGAATATATAACTGTAGTCTTTTTTAGGTATAATTTATTTGGTTTGCATCTGTATTTTAGGATTTCATGCCATTTGAAAATAGTGTCTCGGGTGATTTTACGAATTTCACCCATTTTTATTCTGTAGCGTCTATACACTACGTTCAATATAGCCGTACTCAACGATGAAGCAGAAATTGGCTTAGATTATTATTGGGTAACAAAGCCTAGTTCTTGTAGAACTGATTGTAATAGTTTTCACAAATTGTATTGCTTCTGATTTTTTTTATGGATTATTATAGAGATCAACGTATTTTAACAGGCATGCCCCAATTTCAAATCGCACTAAAGTGGTAAATCATAGATAATTCATAAAAAAAATTATGTCAGGAAATTCGGACATCCTTAGATATCCATACGACTCACTAGAAAAAGAACCATATAAACATTTTTCCTTAAAGATCTATTATCTCAATGGACTACCCAAACCTTCCATACAAAATTCCGAAAACTGAAAATGTTCAAATAGAATGTGTCCTAAGAAAAATGGGCTGCGAGCTTTAAATGTTGCTTCAATTGTAAAGCCTAACAACTTTCTATTTGACCCTGACACAGTGTCGCTACAAACAGTTTATCTATGGCAATAATGTGCATACGTCATGTATAGTCAGCATGGTGTGTATTGGTTTCATGTTGATATTTTTAATACCAAAAAAATTATTACAGAGAATAAAAGCCTTGTAATATTACCTACTCGTCAAAATCCAATTCCAAATACTCAATATTTATGTATTCTTGATATTCTGACTCTGATGAAGTTTGATCTTCGTCAGATGTTGTGTCGCTTTCAGGACCAGCAACCTCTATTATAAATCGTTCGGTCTGGGATTCGATTATAGGACCTTTATTCCCATAATCGTCTTCAATTTTTTTTACATGGTCACATATAATCCACATTTATATTTTATCGAAGTCATCAATATTAATTTTCTTTTTGCGTGGGGCTTTAAGGTTGGCAAAGTCGCTTCTTTATTTTTAGAAATATTTTTAATCGTCGATCTACATACACCTTAAATGAGAAAATAAAATCTATTAAGTTTAATTATAACAACTAACCAATTCAAATACAACCGCACTATAAAGAGTCAGTACCGGTCCTGTCAGTAACCAATTGCAAAACATTTTCCAATGGAATACTATTCAATCCTTCGTCCTTTCTTTGGTTTAAATATTTTATTGTATTTAAGACGATTTTTCTTGCTTCTATTGGTATCTTTTTCGGCATTTTTATGATAAAATCGTTTAAGTCGCGATATATTTTCTTTTTGATTACATCGGTGACATTCGATGACATTCATCGCCTGATGTGAAACAGTAATCATTGCCAGTAAAATAAATTAGTGTCACTGAAAATCCGCAACATGGCGAGGGTCAAATAGTAAGTTGTTAGGCTTTATTAAGCATTTGTACACAATAATCAAAAAGAGTTATATCGATAATTAAAACAAAAACGGCACAATTGATACAGTTCCCAGAATCCAGAAACTTTCAGCATGACCTACCTACGTATTTCAATAAACTAGAAAGAAAGAAAGAAAGAAAAGAAAGAAAAAACATTTATTTGTGACACAACATAATATACACATTAACCCCCTTATTCATAAACGTCTGCTAACTTAACAAGCCGCTAATAATCGTTTGTCACTTTTGCTCTTATAGACACATTGTTAAGACCGAAAGGGACAAACGATTATTAGCGGCTTGTTAAGTTAGCAGACGTTTATGAATAAGGGGGTAAATATAAACGAAACACGAATATAAAATATAGAACAAAAAACAAAATTGTGTCACAAAATGGTCTCCAATTCAGCATAAATTGCTGGCCTGTAAACAGTCCAACTAGTTATTGCTATGTAGGTATTATCGCAAACAGCGATATTAGTAAAATTCAGGGATTTGTCTCTATCACTCCAATGATCGTGGCATTAGAGTGACAAAGACAAATCGCACTAAAGTGGTAAGTCATAGAGAATTGAGAATGCGATTTTCGAAGTTCCCGGTAGGGACACTAGGGACTTAGAGGTCCGATATATGTTTGAATGTAAAACTCCCTTTTTCTCCTAAATACAGGTTTAAAGTCATACTGAGCAACTTTTGCTATGAGACAAAAACCCCGAAATTGAAAAAAATCTATTCTTTGATATTTTGTATGGAAGAGTCTTTTTTTTCGCGATTAAGTAGTCTCACACGGGGATAAATTTGAGGCTTTCAGTGGCTGATCAAACACGCTATACCTTCACCAATTGTCAGTATAATAAAAAAAAATGTAAACAAACCTATAACCTAGCATTATTCCATAATCATGCACATTTTGAACACAAGCTTGGTTTTATTGCCAACTTAAAACATTAAATATTTAAATCACCTACTTCTTTAGTTACAATTATTGATATTTATTCGTATTAACATAAAATAGTACATTTCCTAACTAGTGCGGTAAAACTTTTTTTTAAAGCCTTTGCACGTGTAAGGGACGATTTTTTTCATAACAAGTGCGTCAAAAAGAGAAATTACCGCGCGCGAAGCGTGCGCAAAGTTCGTTTTTGCGCACTAGTTAGGAAAATATATATTTTGTGCGAACATGCATGTTTCACGATATGTGTCAAAGACGTCAAATGCTATGGAAAGTCAGCCATATTTGTTTTTGTTTTGTTAGAGTCTAATGACGATTGGTGTTGGTATACATACGTCGAAAAACAAATATAAGATAGGACATATCAATGTTATTCAGCTGTCTAACTTAACACCTATAAGTGGCTATGTAAATTGGTTTGAAGTCTAAAATTATCACATAGGTACATAGTAGGTAATAATGATGCCATTTAAATCATGTTGATGACAAGCACAGGCCAAATCGATTGACAAATTAAAATCAATATGTCGCCAAAAAAGTGTAGGAGATTTTACTGGGTTTTTTATGTTATCTGGCCAGCAATCTCTGACAGTAGAAAATTTTTGTTAGGTCATATTGTTTTGGCGGCTAATTATAAAAATGTAGGCACAAAGAGTTGGCTGCCTGTAGTGGGAACCCTTACAGTTTCGCGATGTCTGTCTGTGTCAGAATAGCTCAGCGACTGATAGTACGTAGAGTAGAAATAGAAATGTGCAATTTCGTATAGGTACATTTAAACTATATTAATCACGCCGACAAAATTGTGGAATATTTAAATAATCGGTTGAAGTTTTTACACGTAAAGTTTTTTTTTGTACGGATGATGCGAAAAGTCGATCATTTGATGTCAGGTTAAAAACTTCGGAGGGATGAAAAACGGCGTACCTAAGATACACGAGGGAAAGGAAATTCGTACACCAAGTGTCGAATTGAAACACTCACTTCAGTCGTGTTTTAATTTTTAACCACTCCATTAATAAAAAAATGTGTTCCCTCTCTAACTTTTCATCCGAGGGTCTGAAAATTAAAATGATTATTAGAGAAAATACAATTTCGAACATAATCATTCAAGCCGTTTTTGATACGGAACGCTACACTGAGCACGACCCGACATGCTCTCGACCGGTTTTTCATAAGATTTTCCTCTGTGTCAGAGCCTAAGTCATAAAGGATCACAATAATAATGAAACATCGTGCGGAAACTAGAGCAGTGAAGTGACTATGCGATTTTACGCATGCGTCTTTAATGACAACGTTCGTTTTATGCTACTATCGTCATACCTACCTACTCGTATGGTCGCAGTACCTGGGTGCTTAGCAAAGTTGCCTATCGCTAACGCTTAGTAGCGTATCGTAGTTTCCCCTCTCTGTCACTCTTTCTTATTAGTGCGGCAAAGACAGTTAGCTGCCTTTCGTTTACGATTAACGATTAAGCGTTAGCGATTGGCAACTTGGCTAAGCACCCTGGGCCATTTTTTTCAAAGCGTTCTCCCCCTTTTTTTTGTAACATGGGTATTTTTTATACGATTTCTACTCAGGATCGTGAGCTCTTTCGATCCTAATCGGAGAAAACATTCGTCCCAAAATTTACATATACATTTTTCGAACTTTCCATTACGTTAACGCTATACAAAATGTATGAAAAAATGGTAACAGAATGGAAAAAACCTTTGGACAAATCTTCAGGATCGAGAGAGCTTGCGATTCTGAGTGGAAATCATATTAAAAGTTCAAATTTTAAAAAAAGGCGGGGGACAGCTTTGGAAAAATGGCCCCTTACATTTCGGAACAGAACAATTTGTGAGCTTAGTTGTGGCTTAGTAAAAAAGTCGCATTTTTGTCGCTTTCCATAAGGGCGCTTAGTAGTAGTAGTAAATCACTTTATTGTGCACAATAGTTATTTATTATACAAGGGGGCAAAGTTGTTGTTCAACTGTCGTGCCAATATATTTGAGGCAGCGAAAGATTTCAAAATTGAGCCACGAGCATAGCGAATTGTTCAAAAAACTGGATCTTGAGCATTGCGAAGGTCTCAAGGCACGAGAGTTGAACAAACTTTGCCGCCAAGTGTAATACAACTTTTTTCCCCTCACTATCGCGAGGAAATATGATTACAAATCTCATCAAATGTAAATTAACTTAAAGAAACCATTTAAAACTCAATGTCGAAACGTATCGTGGAGTTACTCCAGCCCGGTCAGCACATCATTGAGCGCGAGATAGCTCGCGCTGCGACAAACCCATGTCGCGGCTGTCAAATTTATATTTCTAGCCGTCATTTTCTCGATTTTGGTAGCACAAGTTAACAGCTCGAGAAATTAGTTCCATGCGAAAGAGTCATCCCGCGGGCGACATAACAAGTATTGCCATTTATGTGTGGGACTAACTTTTCTTTCCTAGCAACACTGAATCGGTATAAATAATGTTGAATGATTAGTGAACAGCAAGCTTTAAAAATGAAACATCTCTAGTCACGATAACTTTGTCTCGTTCACGTAGTATAAAGATTAAAGAGATAGGACATTTTAATATGAAAAAGTCAAAGTGTCATAATAATAATCTGTCGCATGACATTTGTAGATTGTGTTTGGTGGCGATATTTTAAATGGCTCATGAACGTAAAATTTAAGTTAATTATAGCCTTTTATACTCTTTATACGTTACTTAGGTACTGTGGATGTTAGTTACGATTATTTACATTTAAACCGTATATTTTTTGAAATTCATGTTCATAGTTCTTTAATAAAAATGTATGTTATGAATTATATTTCAGTCATCGGAGCCCAATAATAATACAAAGCAAGATGTCGTTAAACTAAACCCATAGTTTCCAGAGGGAGAATGTGAATTCGGAAAAGATGAAGTACCTATACGTATATTGGGTCAAACTCCAAAAAATAAATATATCGGGTCTTCGAATTACTAGCAGGTATTTCGATGAAAGCTTGTACAAATAATTTAAGTTTATAATGGAAATATGAGGGTTTCGTTTTCGTACCCGATACTCGCCTCCTTAACCCTTCGAGCCCCAGCGTCACCATATGATGACGGAAGTAAATAAGCACTTCAAATGCCTGGGCTTCGATGGGTTAATCCATCCTCCAGGTTTCAAAACAATATACCTATGACCTAAAAGTAGTTGATATATCGGATATCCTCCATATACCAACTTAATTATTAAGGTCAAGTATGGTCAAGAAAAGTAACACCTTAAGTTACATACATCGCGTCTGATAGTATTATGTATAGTAAAAATCATACTACGATTATTTATTCGATCTGCAGGTTATTTTTGCGGAGCTGTCAATAAAGCATGGTATTAATCAATTATTCATACTGTTTAAAGATATGGCGCAAACTGAAGAAAAAGGTTCGCATTCAGCAAATCGGATTCCATAACACCTTGAAGGCGGCTGCTGGGTCGCGCTCTGCAGCTCGTCGTGAACAACAAGAGTACGCTTGGCGCCCGAGCTCCGTGGCGCAGCCTGCGTTTGGTTGGGTGGTTTTAAAGCATATCGTTGAAGTTAGGGCCCACGGGTGTATGATATTTTTTCACTATATTTATGAGGTTTCATGTTATTACAATTTATGTTAGTAAATCACATTTCACATAGTGGAAGAAATATAACACCGTGGACGCGAACTTCCGCGGCAAAGTATAAAAGTGCCCATTCAATTCAGACGATCGTCTACAATAGAGCAGAAATTACAGGCGTCTATTATCTAATTAAATTATTAATATATTTGTGATTGTAAACTTGTTTGGCTCAACTGTTCTTTACGATACAAATATTTGTTACATTGAGTATTTAATACATGTTATTATAATAAATATATATTTTTTAATAAATACATACTGGATTATTTATTATATATATTTTTATTTGTTTAAAATACTAGTTATTAGCCGTGTGGAAACGGTAGTAAGATTACATTTGTCACCACCCCAACTCTTCCCGTTGGTGTCGTAAGAGTCGCTTAAAGATTGAAGTGTCATTGACTATTTATTTATCAATGGGTAGTAGTGTGAGTAGTGTGTCCACTATGATGGGCAGCAGCATCATCTTAGTGGACACACTACTCCCGATTATGGGTATATAGTAACCTCCTAATGCGTCCATGCACATAGCCTAAGGAAAGGACATTGCCCATGCAGCTGTGAACTAATAGAAGCTGATCTACCTTTTCCTATATGGATTATGTGTACAAATACCGCTTTTCTTAATTATATTGTACTTGTAAAATATAGCTGCGTAGTTGTACGGTATACTACACCGAACATCGCTATCACAATTAATACAATTATGTATCTTGCCCTTAGATACTTCTATTCAATAGCTGTTAGCATTGGTAGGTACGTTAATACTTCTTCTTTACAACCGCTACTTTTGAAAATATTACTAGCATTTGATTCTCTATTGAACCTCCATGGGTCTTCAGACCTTACGGTATCGACTGTAGGGTCGGTAATGAAACGAAGTTTGTTAATATTAAAACATTAAATAATGCCTTAGAACGCATGTACTAAAACAGATTATTCATAACTACCAATACATAGCTTATAGCTACAATAATAATTCGACTGATAGCCTAAATTTGCAATCCGTAACGAAGTTTATGTGTTTCTCGACTTTCTCGCCACCTTCACATCTCGAAGACAATTTGTCGCATTTTGACATTAAAACGCAATGTATTTTATCGCATAAGGTACACTTGTGCTACGAATTTTGAGGATATCTCGCGTGGGACTTTCAAGCGAAATAATTATGTCGCTTTGATAGATCATCGCGAGTCAGCGTTATCTCGCGCGCATGTTGTGCTACCAATTCGTGACATAGCTCGAGAAAACTCTATGTCGCAGTTTTTGTCGTCCCGCGCCCATGATGTGCTTGCCGGGGTACCTACTTAAATACTCGTATAACCAATGGCTTACAAAGTCACCAATGAGAATATACCAATTTAAAAACTGAGCTCCGATTGCGCATGTTTACTACGGTCGTACAGATCCACTTGTACTAGGCAGTAGTGGGCCATAGGAATTAGAGCATGGTCAAATTCTTTATCCACAAGATGATAAAAAGCGTTTTTACCCGCTCGTATTAAAGGATAAACGAGCGCTTTAGGAGCTAGTGAGGGGAAAAATATTTTATAACACAGTTATAAAGAAATATAGGTACAAAGGCGAACTTACTTATAAGGGATCTCTTCCAGCCGATGAGAAATTGAGTGGAGATTCGAAAGTTCACATAGACAAACTCACATGATGCACAATAAAGAATTAAAATACACTATATCTAAATGAATTTACACATATTTTTTATACGATTTCTGCTATACATGATTGATGTCATGTCTCTATATTCTTTCAGGCAGTATGGCTTATAGTCTTAGCTCGCCTTATGGACAAAGGCGGAAAATAAAAATAACTAACTGCTTCTATGTCAGTATTCTGTCAATATGATAAACAAATCTCAAGTATCCTAAACAAAGTAATATTTTACGTATAACCCCGAATTTGTGGGAATTGATCTACATATAAATGGAGTCAACGAACATTTATTGATTGATATAAAATCCTTAATGAAAATTCCCAGTAATGTTAAAAATGACGGCCAGAAGAGAAATCGAAAGACACAAGACTTGGTATAAAATGGACATAGATGGGGATTTTATAACGAAATACGAAGACATACCAAAGCAAGAAGAAAGAAAGAAGATTAAGAAGAAGAAGAAGGAAGAAGAAGTAATTATACCGGTTAGCGACGATAAGCAAGACACTGTTGAAAATGTGACAAATTATCTCATGATTTTGATGATTCCTTTATTCATTTGTGTTTCATATGTGTTGTTGCGAAGAATTAATGTGTAGTCAAACACAGTTTCATTTTAGACAATACTAGCAACCCGCCCCGGCTGCGCACGGGTACTATACCTACATAAAAACCTTCCTCTTGAATTACTCTACCTATTTTAAAAAATCTCATTAAAATCCGTAGCGTAGTTAAAGATTTAATCGTACAAAGGGACATAGGGACAGAAAAAGTGACTTCATTTTATACTATGTAGTGAAGTAGGTACTTGAAAGGAATCAAGAAAGTCTTAATTTGTCTTAAATGGAGGAATAATCAGAGTAAAACTGGAATGCCCAAATTCTATACCGATGGCTTATGCATCTTATGATGGGCCCGTTTTTAGGGTTCCGTAGCCAACATGGCAAAAACGGAACCTTGTTTCGCCATGTCCGTCTGTCCGCAGCATAGCTCAGTGGCCGTTAATACTAGAAATCTGCAATTTGGTACAGGTATACATATTAATCATGCTAATAAAATGGTACAGTCAAGGGCAAAAATATGTATACATTTTTGCACCTTATTTTCACGGCATAAGATAAAAAAGTGTATACATATTTATGCCCTTGACTGTACAATAAAAAGTAGAAAAAACAATTTTTTTCTAGTAGTTCCCCAACTGGTGAAGTGGGGATGATTTTTTTTATTTGTGTTCTTATAGTGTGGGGTATCATTGAATAGGTCTCTTAAAAAGAATAAGGGTTTCAAAAGATTTTTTTTTCTAAAATCTAAATTTTCGGAGATAATCGGTCCAGAAGAAAACAAATTGTGCCCCCCCTCTAACTTTAGATCCGTAGGTCCATTAAATCATGAATAATGGGCTTATCGAATACTTTAAAATAAAACTATTTCGAATATAATCGGTCCAGCCCTTTTTGAATTACTACCGAACTCTACACTGAGCATGGCCCGACATGCTCTTGGCCGGTTTTTATAGTTTAACGTGCTATGATGTTTTTTATACTTTCTACAATTTATAATTCAAATGACCATACAAGGTGGCTTATGATAGTCCCGTTTTATTGATTTATCGCGCTACGCTTCACTTTTGCACTTGCATATTTATCAAAACGTGGCGTGCAATGACAAATGATAAACACAGCACCATAAATACCATAATAAAACACAACACAGTTACAATAATGCAACGTAAAAAACTGACGCCTGAAATAAGTAAATAGCAAATGGCCTTATTCATTGCTTAATAGGGCTTGTGCATAAATCACACGAGGTCCTATAGGGGGGGAGGGGGTCCAAGAAAACATCACGAAAGATCAGTAGATCACGGTAAGGCAGGGGGGGGTACAAGGAGACCTCACGTGTATTTTTCTACGATGAACAAACTAAGAAATATTGTGAATTTCGGCGAGCGAACGTGAAAACATGACTGAAAAAAATACACGTGCGACTGCTAGGGGGGGGGGTATCGCTAAGAAACTCACCAAACATCACCAGGGGGGAGGGGGGGGAGTCAAAAAGTAGCCGAAAAAACCTCGCATGATTTATGCACGAGCCCATAGTAGAATGGATACACAATTTCAGTTTATATTCAAAACAAAAAATATATTTGGGGTCATCCTCAAAAACTAGGTAGTTAAGTATGTCTGCGGTCTATATGAAAATGAGTGAAGCGAAAGGTCAGTCAGGACCGTAGCAAATAGAAATCCGTGATTTCTGCCTACTCCTCTGGTCATAAGGTCTGCCAGTAAACCCTTTCACTTGATACCCATATCCCGGGGGTAGATATGAAACAGCCATCTCAGGGAGAGCGCCATATTGGTTTTGAATGACGCTTCTTAGATAGTCATGCATTGTCATCAGAACTCAGAGCGTGTGCAAAACTTAATCGTAATCGAAGACGGGATTTGCGTCAAATTAAGATTCCAAGATTTTCTTAGGTACATAATATTCGAGTTAATAAAATCGTGTTAAATAGAGTGTTCTCCAAAGCAATTTTCATGACAATGATAATTTTCGATAATTTATGGAATTTTACAGAATGATCTGCAACTTTTACATTCCTTATTATACCCTGGGTCAATATTATTTTCGTTGTCTTGTTTTGTGTCTCTAAAAAATGTGACGCAGTGGTGATTTCCATTTCTGATGTATGGATTTAAATCTAGCGTGAAAAAGGAATACAAGTGCACCGGTTTTTTTTTAATATACTGAATCGAAACTAAAAGCGTGACAGAGTGGTAAGAAACAAGACAACAAACAGAATTTTGACCCATCTATCAGTTACTAAAACTCTTAATGGGTTATCTACTTTCTTGGTCAATATCCAATTATCCGATCCTCGTTAATCTTAAAGAAAAGGTCTAAAAAGGCCATTCTTTTGTGGAACGGACTCGATTCTGACGACAGGTCCTTGTTTATGTTCAAGTAGTTCCAGTGTTCTTCGGTAGTCTTCGTCCATTTCACTGGCAGCAACTCTGTAGTTTCAGGAGTTGGATCCCTGAAAATATAACAAATGTATTACCTAATAGTAAATACCACAGAATTGGATTTGGATAGAAGAAACAAGTTCATTCATTTGTATGGCGGCCGAGCGTGTCAGATTTTGTACTGAATTTGTTACTTGCCTATGATTTTAAATATGTCTCAGGCCCTTGAGTAGGTATTCATATTTTTTTGTGTTGTTGCAATTAATATTACTTTAGGAGGCTTTATTAATGTTTTTGTTCATTTGAACTTACAAAATATGACGCCCGAAAGCTGCAAGCTGCGATTAAAAACTGACAACTCAGTAGATTTTACTGAGTTCATTTGACACGCTAAGTAGATACGTTTGCTTGATCTATGGTATATATGACATCTGTGGTAAATACCTATTTATCGTCATTTCAAGTTATCACTGGCCATTCGTTTATCCTCGCCCTGCCCAGTGTTACCTATCATAATCCAATAAGAACAAAGTTTGTTTAGTAAGTAGGTAGTTCCCACCCGGCTGTTTTATAAGGATGAGGGAGTGTCTGCCTTCTGACTGACTTGCTGAGTGAGTGCTCTGTTAATTAAATGTTCAATGGCGCCTAGTGTTTGACCTATTCACGCTTTGTGATTATTACTTCTCGTCCAAATACAAACGTTATTAACCTCGTAGGCCCATTCTATTTTTAGGACAATTAAAATAATAACGCAGCATCCTAAAAAAAGACAATTTATTTTTAATTTTGAGACATACAAATTTAAATTCATATTTTTTTTAAAAAGATGACGTCATGGGTCGTTATGAGTAAATTTTGTTGTCCTAAAAATAACACGTCGGGCCTTACGAGGTTAAAGAATACACTCGTCTCTGAAGTAAAAACGGCCCTTACACCCTTAAATAATATGAAAAATCCTACATGTTTAAAACATATACCTACCTACCTACACTAAAACTTTGCACAAGATGCACTAAAATGAAAGTGTGCTTTTTTGAGAACATTGGGCAGAATCTTAAGGTTTGTTAAAAATGCCTGAACAGAACGATGTTATAGAAGATTTATCATAGGCAGCAGCGTCATCATCATCATCATAGTAGATCCACAATTAATTAGTCGGTGCAATGTATCTCGTAAATTTGTCTACATTAAAAAAAATTACGGTCTTTTCAAATTATACAACTTAAAGAGAGTTAAATGACAAACCCGTATTTGACGAAGTTAGTCCATAGTGTTGTTATTCGGTCCACCACAATCTGATCTTCTTCGGACATTATAGATTTCATCACAGGAACATCGAATATGTAACTCAGCTCGTCAGCATGAGATGCTTCGCCAAAATTTATTCCGTCTACATATTTGCAGAAGTTCCTTTCTGAGTTATACGTAAACATGTATAAAAATATCGACTCCGCGCCATTGTCAAAATATTTCCTAAGACTTCTAAAAGTAGGATGAACGAAGTTAAAATCGGAACCCAAATCTGTAGCTTGCCGTCGTGTTTCTTCACTAATTTCTTCATCTCCAAAGTAAAACTGTTTCAAAATTTCCGACATTGTACCAAATGATTCGTCCGTGATAAAACTATCTTTGATAGTATCACCAATAACGTCTGCCTTATTTAAATCTGTGTCTTTGTATGTGATGATTCCTTCATCATTATTAAAACCAATCAGAAGCGGTATCTTTTTTACTTTTGGCTCATCAATGTTTAGGGGATAAACGTTATCGAAATTGTCAGTATCCTCGTTAACGCATGGTCGGAAAGTTAAATCTAGTTCGTCAGCAGCTGCTATGATAAGTTTTGGGTCAGCTGTGGCAAGAAACGCTAAGGCGTCATTAACATCATCTGTGATAAGCCCAAGATGTTCAGCTAATTTCAAAGGTCCTTCAACACCAGGGTTCTGGAACACCCATGGCCCGAGTATAACTCCGCTTTGTAATATAGCTTGTTGAAACAAATTTTCATCAGACCGTAGATGGAAATCTACAGACGCAGCCCCAGCGCTTTCCCCAAAAAGAGTAATTCTGTTGGAGTCTCCTCCAAACGCTTCAATATTTTCTTTCACCCATCTCAACGCTGTCAACTGATCTTTTAGCCCCTGGTTTCCGGAAATTTGAGGGATGCCAGGACACATAAAGCCATACGGGCCTAGGCGATAGTTGATGGTCACCAACAAAACACCGTGTCTCACTAGGAATCTTGGTCCGTAGAGTTGCCTGCCGTAGGCTCCATTTAGGAACCCTCCTCCGTGAATCCAGACCAGCACTGGGAGACGGTTATTGGAGGTAGCCTCGGTTGGGACGAACACGTTTAGGTGGAGACAATCCAGAGAGCCAACTATGGTGTAGTTAAAGGCATCGGTTTGGGGACACATTGCTGAATCATCAAAAGCTTCAAATGTGTCTTCGAAGCTTGGATAGGGGATTGAATCCTGAAACATAATATGGACGGTGAGATATGAACAAATATAACGATGGAATTGGATAATATCGTATATTAGGTAATACTTTACAGGATTCGTGGTCTACGGGTCCATTTCCATTCCATAGTTTTATTTCATGAATACTATCGCGGCATCATCATCATCATCAGCCTGTGTTAGTCCACTGCTGGACGTAGGCCTCTCCTATTAACTATGCGTATAGACGCATTAGGAGGTAAATACCCATAATCGCCACGCTGGGCAAGCGGATTGACGATCGCAGTAATGTGACCACTATGATGACGCTGCTGCCCATCATCAATCTTGTAGAATGGTCAGTGACACTTCAATCCCTTAGTCGACTCTTACGACACCCGCAGGAGGAGTTGGGGTGGTGACAAATGTATTCTTACTGCCGTCACCACACGGCGGCATCCGAAGAACATAAAAGTCCTCTGGCCGACTACAAATACCTTAGCTCTATATCTCCATTTGCGCGAACCATTACCATATATACACCATTTACCTACTTAAGGTATAGATTATTTATTCGCGCAAATGGAGATATAGGTACTTATTTAAATAAATGAGATGGATTTTCATTATCAGTGTTATTGAAAGCCGGCACAGATATTCGTAGCTATAACAACCCATGATCGTCATGGATGATGTGTTTTGTTCATCCTACAATTTATAATTAAAATGATCATGATCAAACCAGTAAGGCTTATGATGGTACCGCGTCTAATAGTTTGTCGGCGTTGTCGTCACGTTCTAACAAATATGCAAGTGCGAACGTGACGCGTAGCACAATAAAGGGATAAAACGGTACCATCATAAGCCCACTGGGTCGCGTTTTATAAAGTTACAACTATAGTTAGCCAATATGTGCGTGCGTTAAAGAGGCAATCACGTAAGGTCCGACCGAGACCCATATTTTAGTCTCGGCCGAGACCGAGACCGAGACCGAGAATAAATTTGATTCTCGGCCGAGACCGAGACTTGGTAGAAAGGATAAAAAACGTATAAATTACATAAAAATCCCTAGCAAATACCTATAGTAAGTTCAACGTCAAACTAAATACAGCAATTTTTTTCGGATATTTTCTTTTTTAATTTTTTTTATGTAGGTACCCCACAAACCGGTAATCGAATTTTAGGTATTTTTATCGATAGTAGGGGTCGCTTACTCTAAATTATTCCTTCCGTTCATTTCAAAGTGAAATTGAAGTCAGTTCATGTCAATATGAGACCAATAAAATCGCAGTAAGTTCGCGAGATGGCATTAAGCTCGCCAATTACAGTACCTACAGCTCATTACGAATCTCGGCCACGGCCGAGAGTCCCGGCCATTTTTGGCCGAGAGCCGAGAGGGATATCTCGGCTCGATTTTTGGCCGAGAATGCCGAGACCGAGATCTCGGTCGGACCTTAGCAGGTATTAAGGTAATGGTTAATTTTTCGTCTAAGTTGTGTCCATTTATCAGAGAAAATGTGGGCATTTTGAATCGTAGCTAAAAAGTAGTTTGTCGGCGTTGAATTCACGTTCTAACAAGTATGCAACGCGTGCGTAGCACAATAAAGGGATAAAACGGTACCATCATAAGCCCACAGGGTCGCGTTTTATAAAGTTACAACTTACAATTTTGCTGTTTTAGCCCATACGTGCGTGCGTTAGAGAGGCAAACAGCGAAATTGTAAAATGTAACTTTATAAAACGCGACCCGGTGGCTTACTATGGTCGCACGTTTGCCGTTTATCGTGCAACGCATCACTTTCCCACTTACATACTTGTTAGAACCTGACGGCAACAACGACAAACGATTAAACACGGTACCATCATAAGCCTACAGAACGTGACTGCAATAACGATAAACGATAAACACGGGACCATCTAACCATAAAGTCCATTCATCCATGGTTGTCTTATCTAGTAAACAACTTTCTAACCTAAAAGTACACGTTTTCTGTTGTAAACTGCCATATTTGCCTATACCAAAATACCTGAGTCTATATTTGTGCAGTCCGTCCGTAGCGATTAGTAAATTGCTTAATTTTTAATTAAGAAAACGGCAGTTTACAACAGAAAACGTGTACTTTTAGGTTAGGTAGAAAGTTGTTCACTTTAATTCTCAAGGTAACGAAATGACATCGTATTTTCTAGCGATAAAAATGACACATGCAGTGCACTTCAGATTGTGATAACAGTTGTATCTCCCAAAAATAGTCATTGTTGACCTTCGGAATCGACATTGCCAAGGCATTCATTCTCACCTTTCAGCTACCAGGAGCCCACCACGATCTCTTAAATACGATTCAGTTTAGGTTCGGCATGACAGTTATTCTATGAAACTGGCATCGCGATTCAAATTAGATCCTAAACTGAATGGCATTAGTAGATCGCAGTAGCACCCCTGACAATATAGCTGCAGGGTCTCGCCTCGCACTAGGGTGAATATTTGTGCATTTCAACCGCCTAACTTTGGTGGCATCATTTTTGCCGAAGTTTCTAAACGTCTCAATGTTATACTTCGTCATTTGTACAAAGGTACCGTGCCTCCTTCAAATGATAAAGTCGCACATTGTAACGAATAGAAACCTCGCCAAAATGATGCCACCAAAATTAGGCGGTTGAAACGCTCAAATATTCTCCCACTATAGGTACGATTTAAGAGAAATTTCCTCACGCGTACCTACAGTACACACTAGCAGGGACCGGGTAGGTCATCATCATCATCAGGTATGGACGCATTAGGAGGTAAATGTCCATAATTGCCACGCTGGGCAAGCGGATTGGCGATCGCAGTAATGTGTCCACTATGATGACGCTGTTGCCCATCATCAATCTTTTATCAAATAATGGTCAGAGACACTTCAATCCCTCGACTTTTACGACACCCGCAGGAGTTGGGGCCGGGACCGTCACCACACGGCCTACCGGGTAGATATATTTACCTAAATACTTAGTAATACTCACGTAAATTGCCGTATGGCGGCAGTAATAATACATTTGTCACCACCCCAACTCTTCCCGCGAGTGTAAGAGCCGATTAAGGGATTGAAGTGCCAGTGACCATTCTTTGATAGAAGATTGATGATGGGCAGCAGCGTCATCTTAGTGGACTCATTACTGCGATCGTCAATCCGCTTGCCCAGCGTGGCGATCATGAGCTTTTACCTTCTAATGCGTCTATAGGAGAGGCCTACATCCAGCAGTGGACTGAAATAGGCTGATGATGTACCTAGACGTAGTAATACTCACGCCAAACAGATTATCCTCGTCGACTGTAGCATAAGGAATCCCCAAGAACATGGAATAGTCACCGTCTGGAGCCCTAAGCCCTCTGATGAGCCCCACTTTGCTGTCCACCAAAGGATCCACTCTGGGCATTTGGGCCCAAACCACTTCTAGTACAACTATAGAAACAAGTAGATGGAACAACATTTTGAGAGTGAATGATGTAAGGATGGCACAGAACAGTGTTATCTAGGTTAAGAGATAGTTTCAGTGGGAAGATAAGTTTAGATTAAAGATTTCAGATTTTGTTTAATGTTTTGCTGAATTCGTGCAGTTTTCTAACACACTGCTAGTATGATGTCATTATCACGAGCGTTTCAACCGCCTAATTTCTTTGGTCGCGTTTTTGCAGAACCTTAGAGTATTAACACGTTCGACGCCGGTGACACAGCGTGTGTGACCAACAAAATCTGATTCCTATGCCAGTGACACACATACGTGATCAGAGTAACCTTATTCTTATGCCACTAGCATACATCAAGTTCTTCCTCCTATGCCAGTGCCATAGAAATACGAACGTTTTTGACACAAGTGCTGTGTCACTGGCATAAGATACAATCTGTTCAGTCAATGGCATAGGAGTTTTATCAGATAATTTCGATCGGCATAGTATTAGCGCTTAGTGAAACAGTACTGGAGGCGAACGTGCTAAATAGGAAATGGGATCTGTAAACTTTTAGAATACTGAATAGAATGCTGCTTCACATGACCTAGAGATCTTAAGGACAACTGGCCTGCAGGCTTAGCACATGATTGGTGCGACAGTATATCGCCGCGAGATAGATCTCCCGTCCTTCACTAGCTAAGTATATTAACAAAAGAGGGACGGATAGGTTATCTCGCGGCGAGATACTGTCGCGCCAATCATGTGCTAAGCATACTGCTACCGCGAACTTCGTAAATTTCGAGGGATTTGTCTTTGTCACTCCAGCGAAGGCGTCATTTGAGTGACAGGGACAAATCCTCGAAATTTGCGGATATCGAAGTTGGCGTGAGGGGCGCTGTAACTTCACCTGCTAATATCCACTCTTACGTAAAATTTTCATTTCGTTAGTCTGCTATTTCCTCCTCAAAAATAAATTAACAATAAATGGGCGTTTTCGCAAACCGTTGTTGAAATCACCTTGTTATTTAATTCGTACAAGTTTGGGCTTGTTCTACTCAGGATCACGAGCTCTTTCGATTCTAATAGGAGAAAAAAAATGTCCCACAATGCTTTTTCCATTATGATACCGTTTTTTCATAGATGTTCAAAGGCGGTAGCGTAATGGAAGGAATGAAAACTGTATGAAAATTATGGGACATATTTTTTCTCCTTTTTTCTCCTAATAAAATCTAATGAGCTCGTGATTCTGAGTCGAATAAGCTTAAACTTGACCAAATTAAAATAACAAGGTGATTTCAACAACGGTTTGTGAAAACGCTCAAATTCTATTTTAAAAATAATTTCTGAAAAGGACAGACAAGTCCGTATGTTTTCCTTTTTTACGTAATTAGTGATGCTTTTGGCCTGTGGTACAAAGTTTTTGGGAGCCCATTGGCCCTTGTAGCACTGAACCGAGGATGTTGGCGGCATTTCCTCGATGTATCACAAGTCTACACTGTGTGAGGAAATCACCAAATCAATATTCAGTTGAATTCAAATGGTGTGTTATTTTTGGGACGGCCTTTATATACTGGCAAACCAATTGTCAGTAAAAAACAGCACAAAAATTAAATTTGCTACAAGTCTACATCTCCAACACGTCACACCAATATATTTAATTAACGCCTTTTTCTACTGATCAGTTGATTTGCCAGACTATATGTAGGTTTTTAGGGAGATGATGGATAAAAAAACACACGTGTCATAGTAAAACCATTTAACAGTACATATTCCTCGATTCTATAATTAAGAAAAAAAGCAACTATTTTGACATAGAGTGCTCAATACATAAACTAATAATATACAGTAATGTAATAAAACAGTGTTCGCAGAAACGAATTCCACTGGCGAGTTGCACTATGGCATGGCATGCGGCAGACGCATGCTACACACTTTTAATGCCACAAGCATATACCGTAATAAGGGGTAAATAAGAATGGCGGGGTAAATAGGAATGTAGAGTAAACTGGACTGTTAGCCCAAGACAAACAATCCAGTTTATAACAGCAGATTTTTTCATGTGTTATTCTAACCTGGACCGTTTGTCCTGGGCTAACAGTCCAGTTTACTCTACATTCCTATTTACCCCGTTTTACGGTATTTATCGTCGCTATATGTACTAAGAGTAAATTGCCAGTAAATTGCCAGTACATTGCACCTATTAATAACTGACCACCTCTGGGTACGTAGTAAAAATGAATTCTGTTTATAGGCAAATATAACACATTTGAATAAGAGGCAGCCAGTTACTCAACGAGTGGCTAGTAAGCAAATTTCCAGTAACTGGCCATTTTCCTCAAACAAAAATGAGTTCTCTTCACTTTTATTTTTAGTTTAAGGTGGCCAGTTATTAGTTTTTTACTTAATATATATCTCCTATTAAAATTTTCTTCGTTAACGTATAAATAGAAATAATTTTATAAAAAAGGGTGGCCAGTTACTAAAATTGGCCAGTTACTGACAAAAAACCGGTTAGCGCAAATTTTAATTGTGAAATGTCTTTTTTGACGTCACATTTATGTACAAAAGTGATACTACCACTAAACACGGGAAATATTTTCTGTTTTTTCGCGGCCTCGCGACCGGTTCTAAGCCATTTGTAACGTTTAGCTATACCTTTACAAAAAGTTACAATAAACATCAGCCAACTTTGCAAAATACCTTGGAGCGCTGACAATATCGTTCTTCTACATGCCTCGCCAAGTTACCATTCCGCAATTGTAAACGATAAGCGATTTGTTAGAAAAGTCACGTGACCATTCCCATCCATTATGATGACGGTCACGTGACTTATAGCTTATCGTATACGATTTCAGAATGACATCTTGACTAGACCTGATGGACCGAAGCTATTCATTTAATAAAACGAATATTAATCAGTTTTTCTAATGACAATTATACATAAGTAATAATAATTCATGTAGGTTTGACATATCAAGTGATAGTGTGGCACGAGTCTGTGGCATGCGACAAAAAACAAACCTTATACATAATTTAATCGGGCGAACCGATATGTTTAAAAATTACTTGGTAAAATCTATCATTATCTTATGCTTTATATAATGAAACGATGTTTCGGCCATGTACGTCGATCTAAAATATTAATACGTGACAAAGTTTGTATCCAATATGCCTTAATATTAAGACAAGAACTGTATTATACATAATACATATAAGAGCCTTTTAGTGAAACGACCCTCTATGGCGCTAACCATAAGGACTGAATTAGTTTGTTTCTATATAATGAATTATCAGTCTAAACGATCTTATTGTAAGCGACAAAGTGGAACGTTTTAAAAGGCCCACATATTACTTTGTACGTATTAATATACAAGACGTAGAAGGTACATAATATTTTAGACATGAAATTGATGAGTAACAATATTTGGGTTACGATTTGACAAATTCAGGCATTTTTTTTACAGTTCTTTCTTTATTTGGTCTTTAATCAATCTAGAATCAATCACTGATTGAAGTAAGATTTTGCAACGAATCATGGAAGAAACGGTATGAATGTGAACATTTATAGAAAATAGATGATAATTGATAACATTTTTTAATAAATATTTTAAGATAGGAAAATCATTCAAAAATCCCAAATAAAGAAAGCTAAATGTACAAAAAATTATAAAATATCCTAATTTATAATAAAACTATATTCGAGCCTCCATATTCATCAACTTATGCTAACCTATCAAGCTGATAACAATCGTTTGTCCCTTTTTTATGTGACGAAGGTAGACAACTGAGCTCTCAGCCCACCTGAAGGAAAGTGGGAACTGAGGCCCGTGGACATAGTGATAAAAAAATCGCCTATGCGCTGCCTACCCTGAGGACTTAGATGGATTGCCTCTATGCCAGTCACACCGGCTATCTTACCCCCAAACCGGAACACAGTACTAACTATTTAGCGGCAGGTTAACGAGTAAGACGGTGGTAACTAGCTTATCATTATTACTATAAGACGGAAAGGGACAACCATACTTATCAGCTTGCCAAAGGTAAGACGTTTATGAATAAGGGGGTACAACTTTATTATATTTTTAACCAAATCGTAACGCCAAATGGTTATGAAGTGTACAAATTCGTATTCTATATTATTATATAAATTTCAATTGATATTTTTCCCTATTGAGGAGACAATTATCGCTTGAAAATAGGTTTAATATGTAAAATCAAGTTTATTAATAAAATTAATGTTATAAGACTTATAAAACACATTCTCTCTAGTCACTGTTTAAAAACAGATGGAATATAGTGCTGTCTTTGTTTAACCGTTTCAGCCAGGCGTGTCATGAATGTTTTTAACGAATGGCGTATGACACGATAGGCGTGTCATCATATTCTATGGCGTAAGGCACGCTTGGCGTGTCGTGAAAAAATTGTTCGCCACCATAGATAAAAGTTTTTGAAAATGGAACACGCAACGATTCGGTTAATATAAATCGTGTTTTTTTATACAGTGTGAGAGAGATATGGCTATATATATTATAAGATAAGCCAATGTTTTATTATTAAACTTGATTCGTCTTAAAAATATGAAACACCAAACATATTCTATATTTATCCGCGTATAACTATACAGAAGTGAAAATATATGTACCAGGTTATAAAAACTCGCATTAAGCTGTCCCCGCAGTTAGTGGGTCACAAGCGTGTTGCTTACCCTTAAATTGGCAAATTAACAAAAATCGTGCCATTGAGTAGAGCAGAAAAATCGGACTCTAAAAAAATACAAAGTGATTCGAAGACTATGTTCATTGTGACGAACATTGCCAAATTAAGGGTTCCATAATTATTACACAATAGTACATTACGACACAAGTGCGAAAAACATGAAATTCGAAACGAGTGGCGATGTTTTAAAACACGACCGATAGGGAGTGTTTTAATTCCACACGAGTTACGAATTTCGTTTTTGCACGTGTCTCGTACGACGTTTTTTAGTACAGATGACCCTCCGAAATTTTAGACATGACGTAAAAAGACCCACTTCTCGCACTAGAGCCTAAAAAAGGCACCATCTGTACTAAAAAGGACTAATATAGATGCTTAATAGCAGTAATAAGTTCACTTCTACAAGTTATTTCATAAAAATTTACAAATGTACGCGGTATTTAATAGTTATAACGAAATGTCGACATTTGTTTTCGTTTCAATATTTCAGTGATTTCTTATTATACACGTATTGTTTAGCCAGCGTCAAATGTAATAGGTTCCCTATATGTGGTATAAGTATTTATGAACTTACCATGACTACGTGTACGTGCTATGTGTAGTGATCGAAACTATGGGTGCAAAACTTTAACAATACATCGAAATTGACATAATAAGGCAACAAGAAAAATACGAATATTATTAAACAATCTGT
Organism: Thaumatotibia leucotreta; assembly: GCA_025490895.1. Lineage (NCBI taxonomy): Eukaryota > Metazoa > Arthropoda > Insecta > Lepidoptera > Tortricidae > Thaumatotibia > Thaumatotibia leucotreta. Next base: position 27,600 of record JALPQI010012386.1, read on the forward strand.
ATCCAATTTTTTGCCTATCTCGGAATCTTGAACTTACAATGTTTGGTTGTGTAGATATGTATATTTTATGGCTGTATGTGCTCTTTCATGTCCACTTGACAAGTTTTGTTAAAGTTTTGCACCCAAAATTGCATGAAATGAAATGAAATAAAAAAATAAAAATAAATTTTATATCATTTCATTTTTTTATTTCAAAATTCACCAAAAACCCAAAATCTATGTGTCTCGCTTAAAGAAAGGTGAAATTCCCATCAATTAATTAATAGGTCGAATAAATATAGCGACTATATTTATAATTTGTTAAAATATCAAGAAATTGGTTTCGTTTTATTTTTCCTTTTCGACTACGTGAAATACAAAAGCTGTCACTCGGAAAACATCAGAATTTTTGAACTCAATGCATGTGTATGTCTTATTTGAAGCGACTTACATACCGGTCGTTAGCGTTGAACCTGCGGTGCCAATATATAAGCCATTGGTGTCCAAAAGATTTACATTTATTTTAACGCTGACTCCACAATTCTTAGTCTCTTATGTATTACATTTCAGTCCAGTCTCCATTTTAGCAAAACTTCAGGGCTCTTTAAAGAAAATCCAAAATAGTCATTAGCTTTAGGATATCCCGTATCAGTAGACAGTATATATATATGCCTCATTATCCTAATTCTGCGTTATTAAAAAAACTAACCTCAAAGTTTTAAATAATCAAATAGGAACATGTTTTCTTAAAAAAAAAACAAAATTGTATTGTTATTCCCTCAACCAGAGATCGGAACCGGTTTTTTAGAAAAACTTCGATATAGCTCAATATTTTAAAATGTTTTACGCTCTTTATTCAACATTTTATGTACAGTCAAGTGCAAAAATAAGTATCGAAACAATCCGCTCATAAATATGTTACGACGTTCTTATTACACAGAATTAGAGTGCACTGGGACATATTTTTGAACATTTTTGTGTATACCTTATTTTGTCTTTGACTGTAATTATTATCATCATATTTTTCATTTACTCCATTAACAAAATAAATATAAACCGAAGAACGAAAAAGAACGGAATCCAAACCGTTCTCTTGTATGGAGCAAAAACCGGTATCCGATCCGTGCCCTCAACTGTAGAACAACCCTTATGGACGTCTGTCACCGATGTAGGTAAGATGAAACGGTTTTTTTAATGGGGCAAGACAAAAAGTCGTCCTTTTGGCACAGCGTCTGCTTGTAGCTTTGTCTTACCCCATTAAAAAACGTCATTTCATCTTACCCCACGTTACAAATTAAAAATTATAATATTATTTTCAGGTTGTATTTTACAGTCGTACATTTTTGAGAGACGGGTAGCTGCGACTAAGTTTCTGCCAAACACAAGATGTGCTAGGGCCGCAGATGTAGATATTTTTAGCAAATGTTCTACGCACAAAATTAAAGAGCCCTCTATACCAATGACTAGTCTATACAGCTAATTTCATTGTTTTCAAGCTTTCTTTACCCAATCCCTAAGTATTTTATTTTACCTAATAATGTGTTTATATTGAAATCTACTTCATATTTACAGGGCATCATGTTATAATTACAAATGTATTAGATGAAAAGTGGCGTTTTTATAAATAAATAATATTATAGGTAAATTAAGAGCTTGGCATGGCATTTCTAGCAATAGTATATATATATATATATTATATTCTGGATTATATGATCAGGAAAATTATAATATTATCTGATGTCAAAAAGGAGTTGAAAACTCTTTGAAATCAGCGCGTCTGTGAACTTTCACGATTATCACTAATATTTTAAGGACAAAGACTGCCGTAGTTGCTGCAACCAGGGGTGTTACGTCATGCCCGAAACGTCAGGACAATATTACACAGTTTAAGCGATTAAGATCGTTTTGTCCTTAAATATAGTTTACGAAGTTCAATTCAAAGTTAACATGATAATCGATCAAGGCTGGCAAATAATTTATTATATTAGTTTGCGGTAAACCAACTTTATTTTAAGTGGGCCCAAAAGATACACAAATATTAGTCCAAGATTTGGTATAAAAAAGAATTTAGTTAATTTTTATTAATTTCTTACAAATTAATATTCGACATAGTACATAAGCCTGCTTTATTATGACTTCTAGTAAAAAATTGTATGTGTCAATCCATGCGAAGATTTTATATGGAATGACACATAGCAGGTATAAATGAAAAACATACACAATTTCACTTAATGTATTGTCAATTTTGATCTTACAGGATTGTAGAAGGGGTTCAAACTCTTAACAAAATGTGATTCTTAGCGTCTAAAAAAATTTACACTTTTAATTTCAAAATTACCAACTATAAACGCTTAAATACAGGGTGATTTCATGATCGTGATCCTAACTGTGAAAAACGTGTTAAAATGGTCTTTCTGAACAATATTTCCCATGGGACCTATATCAATAAACGTACTTTTTTTACTATAAAGTTTGAGTTCATTAATATGTATACATTGCTCCATATTAACCCTTTCCAAATGTGTTGACATAATTATGAAATGAGACTGGAATTTAAGAACACTTCCGCACCGGTCGGTATGAAATCAGTATTTTTTTATCGCGATATTCATATTTGGGCGGATTTTTATTTTGTTGTATTTTATAAAATTTTCCAAATTTGGACTTTTTTAAATTTTCTTCGACTCAGAATCACGAGCTCTTTCGATCCTGATAGAAATAAAAGTGTCCCAAACAAAAATTCCATTGAGTTACTATTTTTCATACACTTTCTTCGACCGTAACTCAGTGGAAGACAAAAAATGTATGGAATTCTTGGGACACTTTCTGCTAATGAGGATCGAAAGAGCTCGCGATTCTGAGTAGAAAAAATATGAAATAATCCAAATTTAGTAAATTTGAAAAAACGACATAAATATAAAAATCCGCCCATTTGTCCCACGGGAAACCTTGTTCAGAAAGACTATCCTAACACGTTTTTCAGTTGCGATCACGACCCCGTAATCACCCTGTATATAAACACACATACATATTTAGTGCATGTTCAGATATTCTGAAGAATTGGTCTGCTACGATATTATTTGTTTTGCATATACATTGTTGTTCTTGAAACTTTCAGATGTTATATTGCACAAAAATATTATTAGTACCTAAAGTACATAAGTTAGTAGGTAAAACGGACACAAGTATTCTTAATTCATACTTAATAGACCAACGAACAAGATCCATAAGAATTATCATGATAATGATAATTATCTTATCATGATAATAATCAAGTGATGATAACAAAAAAAATCGTTAAAAGTGAACTGTAACCATTTCCGATTTGAACTTGTTTCCGTACTCTCTTCTATCAGGTTGTTTTTCTTTATTATTGTTATATTTTCTTAATGAAAAAACATACCAGAGGATTTTATTAAAACACATGATTTCTTATACTTGTAATTTAATATAAACTGACGTGCAATTTCGCTAAGAACAAGGTAGGTAATTTGTTTAATTTGTCTTTAAAAAAACAAATTAAACTAGGTTCATCGGTTAAAGGCCTAGGCCGGAAATGTAATAGGTATCTATTGCTGGCCGTTTACGCTACGTGATTTTCCGGTATTATATTATAACTACATGTTAAAAAATCACTTCAAAGTCTAAAGGTGCGTTTAAATGCTTGAAATGTCTAATTTTTGACACAGGACGTTCTTGCATTCGATGCAAATATGCATCTGATAGCTTCACGTAATTTTGCTAAGCATGTGAACGCATCTATAACTATACCATTCGTCAATAGGAAACAAAAAAAAGTAAACTAACCTAAAAACTTGCATTTTTCCATGATCACGCACTTTTAGAACACTATTTTGGTTTTATTACGAACTTAAAACCTTAAACCTCGAGTTCACATACATTTTTAGTTGAAATTATTGATATTTATTAGTATTAACATAAAAATATATCTGCGGGCGTGTTTCACATGTGGCCAAGACGTCAAATGCTATGGAAATTCAGTCATACTTGGACGTAGTTAAGTACTCCTGAAATCTGTCACTGAAACTAATTACTTTTTCTTTAGACATAAGATTTAAATTTTATTGACAGATGGTTCTCTGCCTTTTCGCCGAAAATTGTATTGTCGAATTTCACTTCCCAACCAACTTTTCGCAGAAGTGTCATTTGATCAAATTTAATTTCCCAACTTTACATAATCCATCCTAACCGAACCCAACTAGTGGGTAATTCTCATTTCCCAACTATGGGGTTGGGAAATGAAATGGTTGCGAAATAATTAGTTGCCAAAAGTTATTCGGCCGAATGACACTTCTGCGAAAAGTTGATTGGGAAATGAAATTCGGCAATACAATTTTCGGCGAAACCACAGAATACCTTGACAGATGTTTGTGCATTGCACCCTTTTTCCTTAACTACATCCATGTTTATTTTTTTTTTGGATTCTCCTGACGAATGGTATTAAAACAATATATTAGAAGGTTACATACACCGTGGGGACAAAAACCAGATTTTAACCAAGTATTTCTTACCGGGTACATGTTATATTCAACGTGGGTCCAATTTTGTTTAGGTTAGATAGTTTCTGAAACAAAATAAATCAATTTCAGGGTGCTTAGACAAGATGCCAATCGCTGACGCTTAATCGTCAATCGTAAACGAAAGGCAGCTAACTGTCTTTGTCGCACTAATACGAAAGAGTAACAGAGAGGGAAAACTACGATACGCTATTAAGCGTTAGCGATTGGCAACTTGGCTAAGCATCCTGGACTTATATACGTGTTAGATCACGCTACGGGCAGATTAAGTAGTCAATATATAATATTTATCTGCCTCCATAGCTCAGTCTCAGACCATGCCTAAGAAGCTAGAGGTTCCGGATTCGAATCCCGGCAAGGGCATTTATTTGTGTGTATAACAAATATTTGTTTCTATTTCCAATAATTAAATAGAAACAAATGTAACTTCTAACCGGCGTATGTGGAGGTCCAAAGGGGAGGCCTATGTTCAGCAGTGGACGTCTTATGGTTGTTATGATGTTGATGATGATGTAATTAAACTATCATACATAGCGTCGCTTCGTACCCACAATAAAAACAAAAATGACTCATTACTGTGTGCATATTTTGTGCAAGTCATAAAATAATACTAATATAAATCTGATTAAAATGTCGGGTTTTGAACCCACGATGTATAAAAACAGTATTTGCATCTATTTTTGCTACATATGTGATTGTTATAATATTATGTGTATCGATTAAACTAAAGCAAATATCGACATTAGAGAAAATATACAGTTTAAAAAAGTATGAAACTTGGATACTGTGATCCTACCATTTCATTTTTATTATACAATAATATAATGAACAGTTATATTATAATTTGGCAAGCTAATCAAATTCATCACTAAAATGCATTTTTTATGTCAAATTCAAACAATTATGTTTTCAAGTATGAATTATAAAATAAACACACGTCTTAATTTTATTTACTGACAAAACCCTTAGAGTCTATTTCAGCCCTGAATAAAATATATTTGTCAGATTATTACTATTTTTATAACCACAATAACCAAGTTTCAATAAGTTTTACCTTAAGACTAAAATACTAATGCCACTATTCGTAAACGTCTTTGAAACCGCCATAAGTTAATAATTCGTCGGTTCTTATCTGGGTCAAAATTCATTTCGTTGTCTTGTTTCATACCACTCTGTCACGCTTTTAGTTCCTAATTCGACTCAGTAAATAAAAACAATCCGGTGCACTTGTATTTCTTTTTCACGCTAGATTTTAATCCATACATCAGAAATTGAAATCAAACCATCATCTCATACAAAAATCACCACAAGTTTTTTAGGGACACAAAATAAGACAACGAAAAGAATTTTGACCCATCTGTCAATTTGACATATCCGTTTAGTGGAAATGAATAACATTTAGTTTTTTTTACAAATAGTAGACGCGTAAAGTAGGGCCAAGTATACAAGCGACTATTTTGTCTAAAAAAAACAAACAATTTGGTTACATTTCGCCCTACATAGCGCTTAAAAATTTCTGTCAAAAGGCATTCGGTTTCATCCAACATTACAATTATTTGAAGATTTTAGTCTACTAATAGGACTAGGCTCAAGAATCCAGAAACTGTCAAAGCCCGCAAATTCTTACATAAGCCAAACCTCATGTCAAGAATTTACGAAAATTGGCTATACATATAAAGTTTTCTGAAGGTATGAATATTATATTTTTCTTTGATTGCCGTTGTCTTAAGTTTCGAGAAAATGGGGCTCTTTTATTTTTGTGTCCAATAATTTGTTGACAATTTTTTTTTTCATGAGTGAGATGACATTTGTTAATATGTTGTTTGTTTGATGTAATTAAACGTAAGTTTACGCGATTAAGACCCGTTTGTCTTTAAAATAAGAATGAAAAATGATTTTGGGTTGGTTCCCTTTGCATAATTACGTCCATATATCGTCGCCACATCACAAGCGTTAATTGAGCTTACCGTGGGATTAGGTCGATTTGTGTAAGATGTCTCAAGATATTTATTTATTTTATTTTGTCTCAGGAAAGATTAATTGAGCTTACCGTGGGACTAGGTCGATTTGTGTAAGATGTCTCAAGACTACAATGTATGTACATAGATTAAATCTAACTAATCTACTTAACCTAACCTATATCTAAGATTGGCCCTTGTGGCATTGTACACACCGAGGATGCTGGCGGCATTTCCTCGCTGTATCGCAAGATATTTATTTATTTTATTTTGTCTCAGGAAAGATTAATTGATCTTACCGTGGGACCAGGTCGATTTGTGTAAGATGTCTCAAGATATTTATTTATTTTATTTTGTCTCAGGAAAGATTAATTGAGCTTACCGTGGGACTAAGTCGATTTGTGTAAGATGTCTCAAGACTACAATGTATGTACATAGATTAAATCTAACCAATCTACTTAACCTAACCTATATCTAAGATTGGCCCTTGTGGCATTGTACCGAGGATGCTGGCGGCATTTCCTCGCTGTATCGCAAGATATTTATTTATTTTATTTTGTCTCAGGAAAGATTAATTGATCTTACCGTGGGACTAGGTCGATTTGTGTAAGATGTCTCAAGATATTTATTTATTTAGTTATTATGACTCACGAAAGTTAAACTAAAATTTTATAATGTTGGATGAAACCGCCACAAACATTTACGTAACAAAATCATACCCGAGGTATTTCTTATTTTTCCGCCGAACACGAGGCGTGCCTTTCTTTTCGTCGTATTCGTCGTCTTGCTCGTACACAATGTTGTTGTCTATCACCCAGTCTTCGGCGATTTCCGTTTTGATTTGTTTTACCTGAAAATAAAATAGTACATTATTATCAAACCCAATGACATTAAATAATAAATGGACGCACAGAGCCAAACAAAAAAACCAAGAAAAGTGGCACTAAAAGTCATTTCTAGCATGTTTCAGTTGAAGCTAATGACGCTCACTTACAATAAACTATAATCACAAAGTACCCAAATATAGAGGGTCTGTTTCATAGAAGGCTCAAATAGTTCGGAATATGTTACAATAGATGTCACTAGGAGCACGATTGACTAGTAATAGATTCAGTTTTATTTGAAATCCAGATATTTACTACCTGTTAGTGCACAGTTTTAATTAATTTTGCATCATACATCGAAAATAGTCAAAACCACCCTTTCTAGAAGAGTAAATTAGTAAATAAAAAAATTAACTATTTTTGGAATAAATTGATTTCAGCGCCATCTATTATTGCACGTACATATTTTTATGCGTTTTTCTCGATACGCGACAAACAGTACACTGCTCGAGTCTTGACAGAAATAATCTATAGATGTCGCTAAACAAAATCTTGCATATATTGATTTTAAATGCTTAAGGAGGTCTAAAAAACCAAAAAACTAATAAATACAATAAAAAAAAAGTAAAAAGTCCCTACATCACTAATAATAACAAAAAAATACATACATTACAAGTCATATGCTAGGATTTGAACCCGTAACATAACAACTGATAACAATAAATAGCTGATTAGGGTATATCCGAATTATATAACAAATACATTGCGGCGCGGCGTTGCCGTCGTCAGCATTCTCTTTGCTTTACCGTAATCTGACGAGCTGGCAACAAACGAAACGAGAGGCATAGAAAATTGAAGGTAATCTGAGCATTGCATTCTGTTTCTATTCTACGCTTCAATACCAAACTCACATAGCGAAATAATAATTAAACTCTTACTAATGGCACTCTATCATTGGCAATAAATAGCTCTCTACTCTGTCCAACATCCAACAAACTCTGTAAGAAAAAAAAGGCTAATACTAATTTTCTCTTAATGTGTCTACATTTTTTGAATTTGCCATTGTGTCCATTCTAAGATTCAAGATGGCGGGAACTTTTTTTGCAATTTTCATCATTATACTCGTTTCCGACTAATTCGCATGTACGTGGAATACGATTTCCGGGTCCATTCTAAAATCCAAGATGGCGGGAACTTTTTTTTTCCAATTTTCATCATTATACTCGTTTCCGACTAATTCGCATACGTGGAATACGATTTCCGGGTCCATTCTAAAATCCAAGATGGCGGGAACTTTTTTTTTGCAATTTTCATCATTATACTCGTTTCCGACTAATTCGCATACGTGGAATACGATTTCCGGGTCCATTCTAAAATCCAAGATGGCGGGAACTTTTTTTTTCCAATTTTGATCATTATACTCGTTTCCGACTAATTCGCATCCGTGGAATACGATTTCCGGGTCCATTCTAAAATCCAAGATGGCGGGAACTTTTTTTTTCCAATTTTGAACATTATACTCGTTTCCGACTAATTCGCATACGTGGAATACGATTTCCGAGTCCATTCTAAAATCCAAGATGGCGGGAACTTTTTTTGCAATTTTCATCATTATACTCGTTTCTGACTAATTTGCATACGTGGAATATCATTTTTGGGTCCATTCTAAGATCCAAGATGGCGGGAACTTTTTTTGCAATTTTCATCATTGTACTCGTTTCTGACAAATCGCATACGTGCAATACGATTTCCGGGTCCATTCTAAGATTTGAGATGGCGGGAACTTTTTATATTGCAATTTTCATCATTATACTCGTTTCTGACTAATTCGCATACGTGTAATACGATTTCCAGGTCCATTCTAAGATCCAAGATGGCGGGAACTTTTTTTTGCAATTTTCATCATTATACTCGTTTCTGACTAATTCGCATACGTGAAATACGATTTCCGGGTCCATTCTAAAATCCAAGATGGCGGGAACTTTTTTTTGCAATTTTCATCATTGTACTCGTTTCTGACTAATTTGCATACGTGAAATACGATTTCCGGGTCCATTCTAAAATCCAAGATGGCGGGAACTTTTTTTTTTGCAATTTTCATCATTATACTCGTTTCTGACTAATTTGCATACGTGGAATATCATTTTTGAGTCCATTCTAAGATCCAAGATGGCGGGAACTTTTTTTTGAAATTTTCATCATTATACTCGTTTCCGACTAATTCGCATGTACGTGGAATACGATTTCCGGGTCCATTCTAAAATCCAAGATGGCGGGAACTTTTTTTTTTCCAATTTTGATCATTATACTCGTTTCCGACTAATTCGCATCCGTGGAATACGATTTCCGGGTCCATTCTAAAATCCAAGATGGCGGGAACTTTTTTTTTCCAATTTTGAACATTATACTCGTTTCCGACTAATTCGCATACGTGGAATACGATTTCCGAGTCCATTCTAAAATCCAAGATGGCGGGAACTTTTTTTGCAATTTTCATCATTATACTCGTTTCTGACTAATTTGCATA